>CM037779.1:259520-309520 GCA_021229015.1 Solen grandis
ACTATAAATGATTTTGAAAAGTATCTCATGAATTTGGTCAATAATTTTAATAATTCAATATTGTTATTACTCATGCGTAACTCTCAAAACTTACTTAACATGCTTAAAACAAGTAATTCTAGCATGTAATAATGTATAGCCTGCAGGGAAATTAGTGCGCATTGGGCTGTCAGATGGCAGCTTGTTTTGAGAGCCCTTGTTTTCTGGTGTCTGGTGTCATAGCATTGTAGTCATTTTTATGTACCATAGAACTGTGTGTCCGTGTCAGTGTATGTTATAAGTGCTGTCAGGAAGAAATGTCAGGTTATTTTAACTCTACAATGAATAGGTGATGAAAAGAAAGGAATAAAAACAATATCTTGGATCTCTTTGTGACTACCATTTTAATGTTACATTTCAACAGTTCCCATTCTCATGTATACAGCATTTTATTAAATCTTGTGGACTATAATTGAAAATACTGAGGGGCCACTGCTGTTGTGAAGGAGTTGTGTGAATGTAAAATTTACTCTCTTTTTATATCAGATTTTTTTTTTTTTTTTTTTTTCTTTTTGAACATTGAGGGTATGTTTTTTAGGAGTAATTGACAATGCTTTCCTCTTAAATCTTAAAGTAATGTTTAATCTGTTACCTCATGGAAGCTATGAGGAAAACAAACAGTACAATATAAATCCTGTCACACTGCAGTGAATTGAGAGGATGATGAGGTCTTCTACTGCTACTCTTCAGTGAAGAGGAACACTGTTCAGTCTGAGAATGATCTTCATTATTACCTCATTCCCTTGCAGAACCCACCTTATTTTATACCTTGTACCATTCTCTTCAGTCAGTTTGTTAACTTTGGCATATTTTATAGCAGATAAGGTTTTTCTTTTCTTTTTCCCCACATTCATACCCTATATCTTCAGGTTCATTGGTCTATAAACTAAAAATTGAAATACTTAATGCTTATGCCCATTGATGACAACAGCAGAGAGTCTTTTAACATTAGAATTTTAAAAAAGAATGGTTGGATTCTTAAGGAAAAATATGTATTTTATTTAAATTTTGTATGGATCAACATGGCTTAAGTTTGGTTTTCTTAGTGGTAAAGGATTAAACAAGGATACTACTGACTGGTAAAATTTTCCCATTATTTAATGTTGCATTACACAATTTTGCTTTACAACCATGTAAATTGGTAGATTGGTGGTTCTGCCCGGGTACCTCTGTGTACTCAGGGTCTTCCTCCACCTGTAATTAGCTGGACGTCGCTATATGATTGAAATATTATCGCAGCGACGGTAAACCCCAATACAACAACAATCTTGTAGTGAAATTATTTTCAGATTATATGAACTTACAGTAAAAATTTACACATAGTGGAAATGGGAATTGTAAAAGACAGCCAAAAGTGTGCAACAAACTATGCTTCCTGGAAAGCAGCCCTCATATGTTATGAAACTTTCTTTTTTCTTCAAACTCATCATATATATTTCATAAAAATTCATATATTAATTACTCACCCACAAACAAAGTTTGAGTGTCTGTTGGTTTGTTGGAATGTCCGTCAGCCTGTGACAAACATCTTGTTATGTTCAGCTAAGATTTTGCATATGCATTAAAAATGATGTGTAACTGTGCTTAGAATAATTCTTTTATGCACATCTTCTAAAGAAAGAATTATTGCCCATGAATGGACTTTACAACTCTTTTACAGCTTTTGTTCTATGAAAAAGCCCATGACGGGGGTATTTATCACCTTCAGTGTAAGTTCTATTCTCCAAAGCTTTCACTTAAATCAACAAAGTTGTCAGGTAAAACAAAGTAAAATTGCAAATATTACTGCTTATCTGGATTTAAACATAGTGACAATTATTGCATTCAAAATTCAAGCTTTGAAAATCATAAACAGAAGAAAAAAAAAACAGTAACTTTTAAAGGTTTATTCATGTCTTATAACTTTAAGTTGACATGCTTTTATTTTTCTTACTTATTCATATTTTTTATATAGAAAAACTATAGTCACTATAGTGTCACACAGGTTTTTTGTGTTTTTTTTTCAAATAATGATTTTTGCAGGGTTTTTTTGTGTGTGAGAGTGTATTTTCTTTTTCTTTCATATAAAAAGTCATTTGGAAAAGATTTTTTCCTCTCTCCCTCTATTTTTGTCATCACCAAAGTGTTAAAAGAAGTAAACATGTGTTAAGTGTTTGGATGATGTGGACAAACTTGATAAGAAAGGTGGCTTGAGTGTACTGGTCCAATCAAGCATGTATTAGCAACAGCCAATCAGGTTTTTAATTCACTACTGAGAACATAACACATATACACACTGTATCAGGGTTGTCATAAGAAACCTTGGGATTGTGGAAAGGTCATTGCATCTGGAGCAATTTTATATAAGCTTAATGTTTTTAAACAACTTGCAGCTATTTCTTCCAGTTTTACCTAGTGTTATGTTATACTTAACTTTGATGAGGGATGTATATCATCAAACCTTTTCCATTAATGATATTGCAAGAAAAAAATGAAGATATGTATGATTAATGATTGAAACAATGGAAGATTCACACTTATTCACTATCTACGCAATATGTATACATGCTCTCGGAAATTATTTATATGGATATATTATAAACAATTAAACATACTACGTGCATATGACCACTCTGAGACACTCAAGTTTTTTTATCATTAGTCACCCAGCTTGTTATTTGGTTTTTAAAATGGTAACCACATTGAGAAAGTATAATGTCTGGTGTGATTCAAATAACTATTGTTTAACAAGATTATGTGTAACATATGTTTTATTCTGTCCAAGGGATGTTTTCATCCTAACATTAAAATGTAATTTTTAAGTCCCAAGTACGAGATAAAATTGTTTTGATAGTTAACTGTCTTTTAACTGGAAATAATCTTTTGAATATGGCTGTTTGATATCCTTTCGTTTGAAACAAATTTCTTAAAACTAATTTGAGTACTTTCATCTTGTTTCCGTTACTTTCTTTAAAAAATTGTTAATCAAGATCTGTGATACAGTAAACGTATTGAATGAAGAGATCCCCAGGGAAAACTGTTATGTTCTCAGTAGGTGTGTCACCAGCCACTAACCGCTTGTTTTATATGTGTGATACAGTAGGTCACTACTGACACATGTTTTATGTAGTCCTGTAAATAAACTAGAAAATGACTAATCTTCACATTTTCTACAGCATAGCAATCGGCTCTTGTCATTCTTATAACCTTCCCTGTGTCATTGTGTGGAATAGTGAGTATGATTGGCAGAGTGACGTCACGCTCAATTTATAGAATGGCCGGTACAATGACCGGTATTTCAGAAAGTTGCCTCAGTATTACCCTCTCGCAGCAGTTTCTTTCCAGTGAGCAAAGTGGTAAGAGCTTTGAACGCGAGAGTGGAGGTTGTGAGTTCGATCACCAAATGAGATACACCAAGCTCGTGAGTAATGGTGCTTAAAGCTCCCCGTATGGAGCTCAGTAGAAACTTAAGAGTAATGCTAGGGACGGGATTTGGTATCAAGCCACATGCCTGCCCACTTATGATCTGCCATTTTCTTTATGGCTATGGGATCATATTTTTAAGTGGTCCATTTATAAGCTCCGAAGACGACATTCGATTTATAGAGTGATCTCATTACAACAAGGAATCCACGCACATTAAGATACTAACACTCGTTGTATCATACCAAGGTAAGCGTACGCCACCATCTGTTTGATTGCTCGCATGAGCTTTAGTTTGCTGTTGTTTGTACCTTGCCGACGTTAATTATCATGAATAATATTCTAAACAAATGAACAAAGCGGAAATATGCACCATAAACCAATCGAATATTCTCGGTGCTGAACAACGACTCCCGGTCGGTATTTGAGGGTACCCAAATGAGGTTTAGTCTGGTATGGATTGTCTGCCCTTGACACTACGTTATCGTACTGTTGAAATGCGACAGGGAACCAAACTAAATGAGGTTTTGCACTCGTGGGTTGTTTTAAGAGGTCAAGCCTGTGTAAGTTGGACCACTTAACTTCTATCAGGATAACCAAGTTACCCTAATAAAACATTAGGAAATTTTGGTTATCTCCGTGAAAGGCTATGAAGTCCGAAATGTAGCGGAACCATTACAGGGACTTTACCTAAAGTTTTAACTTTGCCCCTTACTGATACCTTTTGTTTTTATCAATATCTAAAAGGATTTCGGTTCTCTTTTTTTTTGCCGCAAACAAGCGTTGATTAAAAACCTGCGTTGAAAAGGTGTACGTTTTTGAAGATATCCTAAAATAGTTAAAGGAATTAAAACAGAGAGATAGTATATAACAATATTACATATTATAAAAATGTTACAACATAACAATATTTACAACAATTTTTTTTATAAAATATGTTACGAAATAAAAATATTTACTCGCTTTGTATTATGTAGAGCATTTGTAGTTAACATGCATGTCATAACGTTCAAAACGTTAGAGGTATGAAAAGTACTAATTGAATCTACAAACATTGTACATCTAGAAAACGTCAGAAGTTTTAATATGTATTGCTTAATTTACCTCTATATATAAAATATAAATCTATGGAAAATGTAACCTAACACAAAACTTAACCCTTTACTTCATGAATATTCATGAACAAAAATATGACTTGATGAATATTGATTTACATGACCTTAAAATGGTTTATGAAACAATGGACTGTTTACTTTGCAGACTGTACAACCTGAGCTTCAATGCAAAGAGAAGAGACCCTGATCAGACAGTTCCCTACCCAAGTCTGTCCTGTTGTAAAGATGTCAAAAAGTGGCCATACAACGTGGTTTTTGACGACATTTAAAGCTATCACAAGCAGTATAATTTGTCTCGATTCGAAAAATAAAACTGCTGTAAGAATTTTTTTCTTCACGGTTTAGCGCATGCGAGGCGGAAAATTGTGCAACACACAAAAGCCCCAATGATTCTTTTGTTTCCTAGCATTGGTGAAAACATCATCAGCGATGTTCTTCACGTGTTAGCAAACAAAACTTCACCAACTCGGAAAGTTTCCCGAAATGTTAGGAAAAACTGTACATATGACAAGAAAATTATAGGGACCTATGTGCTGGGCACAATTTATCGCTTCGCATGCGCTATATGCCATTATCCATCTATATTTTTACAGCAATCTATTCAAAATAAGTTTTCGCGATACTAAAAATACATCACGTGATATGGTCACTCACATTGTTTATATTAGAGATAAATTGTAAAGTAAAAATAAGTTTTTACACAGAGTAAAATTTGAATATCAATCGGTACATTGATGCTGGCAATGAGCACAGGACACCGATATTCAGTAAAATAGATAAAAAAAAGAATCGACCTCTCTATAAAGAGTTCGATTTTTTTAAAGGTCTTTTTTTTTTACTGAATACCAGGTTCCTGTGCAATGAAGCCAGATAACAAAACCGTAGTTCAATGAAATAATTAAATACAGATAATAAACATACACGTGACCAGCAAATAATCGTAGATTTCTTTTCAAATCCTCACAAATATTTACAGCGCAAGTTTGTATAGAGTCATTCGGACACTCAAACAACACACACATTTAACTATCGTAATTCAGTAATACAAAAACACATACAAAATCCAACAAATTCGTATTTCTATATTTTAAAAAAAATAAATAATGAATACACCAAGCATAATGCACTTGCGTAGTAGGATTCAGTGATGATTTTACACTTGGACATATTAAATCATTATGTTTCGTTGACATTAATTTTTTCCTGAATCTATATTCAAGGCAATTTCATTGGAAAACGCACTTCACTATTGTAGAATCCTTGCATGAGGTCTAAAAGATGAACGTTTTTCACTAGTGAGATATTCGTGGATAAAATCATTCGCGGAATCATCTCGCGAAAAGTAAACATTTCACAGTGTGAACAGTATGGCGTATCAATAATAAAGTAAGGGGTGAAGGGAAAACAGCAGTAAAAAATATATTGTACAATTTTCTATGCACCCGTTGTTAAAATCATGTTCAGGACGTATAAAATATAACACCGAAACATGATGATGATGGTAGTATTTGCAGTAATGTAGATGATGATGATGATGTTATTTTGTGGATGTGGTGGCGATGATGATGATGATGGTGGTGGTGCAGGTGATAATGATTGTATTGATGATTATGGTTGAAATGATAATGATGATGATGATGATGATGATGGAAAATGAGGAAATATGTACATCTCAATAAAGAACCATGCTGACCGTATCTCAGCAACAATGTTTTGAAATT
This sequence comes from Solen grandis, assembly GCA_021229015.1. Taxonomy (NCBI): domain Eukaryota; kingdom Metazoa; phylum Mollusca; class Bivalvia; order Adapedonta; family Solenidae; genus Solen; species Solen grandis. Next base: position 265,798 of record CM037779.1, read on the forward strand.
TAAAAGACGTTTGACTTCTGAACTAAACATTGTACACACCCCAACTGAATTGACTGGATGGTAGACTGCCTAGGCCAGAGTCCGAGGCGCTCCGAACCATCTTGTGTGTGGTAGGGGCGGGGATATAGCCCAGGGCGTCGGCAGTATGGTCCATCTGGACGTCCGTCTGATCTGACTTTTGATATTTAGAGGTATTTTTTACCAGCTCAGTCGCTATGTATCGTTTCAGATCTTCGATATCAACTCTAAAATCTTGCTTGATTTCGTTTTTTAAGTCATTTAGAATCTGGAAAAGTTCAGTTTCTTGTGTTGTCTTAGCTACTGCAACTGGTTCAGTCCTGATTTCACATACATCATTGTCAGCTTTTTTGTCTTCAGTCTTCGGTAGATATAAGTCATTTCCGGCGCATTTCGTTGGCACCGTGTCACTCGGTTGGTCTGAAAATAAAAATAAGGATTCTAATATTAGTTTACTCATAATGAGAAACAAAAGGATTATGTTGAAAGTATGAAATACATAAAAGTCGATATATGCTTCAGAAATACATTACAAATGTACACCATTCGTCCCTTTAACCGCTTTGGGTGCTGAACGCTATTATTTCATATAATGAAGCGTTCTGGCTTGCTTACGATTGTTCGGTTGTTTACTTGGGATCTTACAGCTGTTCGATGTGAGCCGGAAGTGATGAATTAAATTATTAATTAGATATCAAGTTTACACCATGACAATAGATTAAAGAAAATGCAACGAGAAACTGGGTTATCGAGATTAATGTATCAATCGCATTATATATCGATATTCGCGTATAAACGGAGCGCGCTGTATGTGTACTACGTGAAAACAAGATATATATTTCGACAGCTTGCACCAACTTTGAGTACTCCAAATATATTCAGTTATTCAATCTTTTAATCTTGCTGTTGTTGTTAAAAAATTCGCTACAGAAATGCCCTAGGCATGTAGTTTCCCAGGAGTTAGATAAATAAATGAAAATGAGACTGAATTCTTATATCTTCCTATTTTATTTCCTTCTAATTTGTTTATTATTTCATACTGTATCAAAAGCATATTTTTCTTCTTGGCCTAGATTTTATACCATATCTAGTCATCCCAGGATAACAATCATAAACAATCACTCATAGCAGCTCGTTCACATTTGATCGGTAGGAAAATGTTTCTTCTTTGTTTCCTGACAAATAAACTCGGCAAGTGAGGTCACATTACATGGAAAAAAACAACAACGATGTTTTGGGGAATTCCGGTTAAATATAGATTATTACATCCCGGAAGCAGGTGCTTGCTTTCTCCACCGTTATTGTAAAATAAACGATGCGTGACGTGTGAATGTGATTAGTCACGAAAATAGAAATATACTTGTATATAGGGTTTATTACTCAAAATATAGGCTCTATACCGTTCTTTCTTAGTCAATGACCATCCGTTAACGAACTGCTTTAAATGATTTTTTTTATGAATAGCAACAGACAACATAATCGAATATATAATCACAACACAAGTCTTCATCCATATCGGTGATACACATATTTATACCCATCGTCATTAATTAAAAGAGGGGCTTAACAGTTACAAATTAAACTAATCCCTCTTAATGTTTCTTGTGTTGGACAAGTACTTTGCGTATTGGCCATGAAAAATGCTGGCTCACAACGGAGTTCGAACCCAAAATCTACAGATCCACAGTTGTGGACACTACCACTGGAACATGGCACCTGTCCGTACCGACTGACGCCAACCCGGCGTCATAATTTCATTAAAGCAACACCGAAAGGTCCCGTTCTATGAGTTCTCCCTATTCAACCCTTGGTCCAGAAGGAAATCTGGTTTCTGGAGAGCACTAAATATGTCTCCATTTGACCCGAAATACTGTGGATGTGGTGTTAAACAAACAAACCAACCTACAAACAACACATATGGAGTCAAATACCTTCTATTAAACTTTGTAGGTCTTTCTGAAGCGTTGATACTTCTATCTGCAGAAGTCTCTTCTGGTTCCAGTATTGTATCTGTTGTTCAAGTCTGTCTCTCTCGGCGGTAAGGAGCGTGAGACTCGAGCCGCTGGACGGGTGGGACCTCGGCTTCACGTTCGGACCTGGGTAGGTCAGCGGATACATCGTATCTGCACCACAGAGAAACAAATATTGATTTGTAGAACTTATCTCTCCACCTTAAAGTCATACTACAGATACACACTGCAAGAGAAAATTAACAACAAAAACAGACAAAAACAGCCAACCTACAATATCAAAACAACAATGTTACTTATGTAATTATTTACACTGCTTTAATTGGTGTTGGTATTTTTTTAAATCCTAATTTGTACATGTATTGTAATAAAACTATTTCGAGCTTCTTGTTGGAAATTACACAAAGGGCTTTAGAAAAAAAAATATGAAGATTATTAAAACGCTACATTAATACATTTCAGCTAAAATCAATATGGCCTTTGGTCGAAAATTCAAAAAGAGCTGTTTATCTGTGTGGTAAAATTATTTCAAAAGTATTTATTCCTGCACAACGAACTGTTCTTTCCGATCGCTTGGTACTCAGCATAGGACAATATAACTGGGTGTGGTATTATGCCACGTGTCTTCGGCGTTATAGCAGTGAGGCAGCATTATATCTGTCTCAAGTAGACATTGTCTCAAAATGACTGGAATACTGTCGGTGGGACATTAAATCCAACAGACAAACAAACAAATCGACAGGCAGGTAGGCCAGACACGGTTCACTAAAATAACAGTGTACATGTAATTCATACTATCTGGTGGGGTTTTCCCCAGGGATTAATACAGGTAGGTTTATACAGGTAGGTTTATACAGGTAGGTTTAACGCTATAGTCACTCAAATGATCGTATGCCTATGCCTTACAATCCAATATTTTATGTTCTGAAGTCAACCGTTTTCAAATATTTACACACTTTCGTTTTGATATAAACGCCCCCGCTACCATCGAGGAAAATTTAAACACGACTTGCACAACACCACCGCAATACTCTGTACTTTCAGTCACTTGAGACAATTGTGATCGGCATGAATCTTTTAAGTATCAAAACAAAACACTCAAATTACTTAAATGAAGTTTAACCCCTGAGTACACAAATAGCAGCACGTTCTTACATAAATATCACGTGGTTTTATTTTAACTCTGTGCCTGGGCGTTTTGCTGCTTCGAACCCACAACCGTAGAGTCCGATGTTCAACACTATAAATATGTATTTCACTTGCTTGTTAAATAATCTGTGAATATGCACAGAGAAGGCCTATATAATAGACCATCTCATGGTCCACTGTCAACTGATCTTAAATGCCCATCACCGGTCCCGGTGGCCGAGAGGTTAGAGCGTCCGTCTGGAAACGGGAGGTCGTGGGTTCGACCCATCCACCCTGCCGCGGGATACCAAAGTATGGTTCTGCTGTATAGCTCACTTGTTTGGTGCTTATCATGTAAGGGTAGTTCCAGGACTGATTGGCCATTGTCAGGATAATGTGACTGGGTGTTGTGTCATGCCACGTCATGTCTACGGCGTGATACTGCAGTGTGGCCACAAGTAGACAAATGTCACCAAATGACTGATATATTGTCGGTGGGACACACAGACAAATGCTTATTATCAAGACGGTTTAGTAAGGAGTAATTTAAAATCGATGTACATGTAGTCATTAAATGAGATTTTACCTTGCTGGACTAAATTAAACCTTATATGTCTCATGTAGACAAAGTCCAAAAATGAAACTGAAATATTACTGTTGGGATTTTAAAGTGAGACGGATAGATTTGGCGTATTATTACATATCACGCTTTATCACGCGTCTATTAAGTGTATCATTCTGTTCCTTGATTTTAGTGAAAAGATCGACAAATCCACACAGAAGAAAATCAAATGTGATGGATGTCACTATGATGTAAAATTAAAGTAATACATTTTTATATAGACAGCCCGATTCGAATGTGTGACGTCAAATCAAGCATATAGGTGTCTGAGTCAGTGTTGTTATTGAAATTTCAATACGGGTTCTGAATTCAACCAATCGTAGATAAAAGATTTTGGGTTTGTATATTCACGACAAAACAACGAGGAAGAAAAATAAATTCACCTCGCCGTGTGTTATTACAGTGCCACCCGCTGACTTACCCATACTCACGCCCAGGCTTAACCCTTGACGTCATGAATTTCATGAACTTATGACTTGTTGTATATTAATTTACTGAACAACAAATGGTATATGAAACGATGGATTAATCTTTGCTGTGTAGAATCTTAGCTGAGCAAACAGAGGAAACCCTTCCAGGTGCTGTCTGATCTAGGTCTGCAGTGTTTACCAAGATGTCAAAACAAGTCTGTATGAGGTAAAGGATTAATATAAATGTAGTATTTCTTTTATATACGAGTATTAGGCTTGAACAAAAATTGATGGTTCATGGCTGTAATATGATGTTAATAAAAAAAAGACGTAAAAAATAACTTACAAAGTTCTGTATCGTCCGGTTTGAGATACTCAACCAAATGTCCAAGCCCGCAAGTCTCCAATACCTCCAGAAATATTTCATACCAGTTCTCAACACGTTTAGGCACCCGCTCAAGGAGCATAAGAGATGCCGCTATGTCACCATAATTCCTCCCTTCACAACGAATCTCCTCTTTGTCGGCATCAGTGATGACGTCTTTCTCCAACAGGAGATCCACAAACTCCTTGGGGTTCATGTCTTTCATGATGGCAGGTGTGAACAAGCGCAGTAGCTTTCTCTGTAACGTGTGGTCGGCCTCCGTCTCTCCCTTCAGGAGGTTCACGATATACTTGTACCCTGTATATATGTAAAGTGACATTAAAACATTTAATATGTTGTACCATGTACATATTTAAATTGATATTGTAATGGTCAGATCCTGTATAAAATATATATCACTGTAAATTGTATTATTTTTAACCGTGAACCTTTTTGGTATTCATTAATATATTTTTATCATTAAATGTCTAAGAAAACTGCGAGGTACAGAATTGTCACATTGCAAGATCATAATCATTTCAAATTTTCTGTTAAAATGATTGTCGAAAACGATCGACATCAAAAGGATGAAAAGTAAAAAGAATTGCGTTACATGTTGGCAAGTTGTTGAAAAAGCGGAAATTGAGGGTTTTATTCTTGTTAAGAAAAGTCGAAAATTCGGGCGAAAAGATGACAAAACAAGATTTTGGTCACGATAACTCGAAATTATAAGTGTACTTCAGCTCAGTCTTAACAAAATATTTGATATTGAGTCTGATATCAAAGAGGCTTTACAGAAATATCACGCAGCAAAGCTTTCTTGTCGTGGTTTTAACTTACCGGCTGTTTCCAGGGCCATCAGAAACGTCTGCCATTTGCCGGGTTCGTCACTCGTCCGTATTTCGTCAATCAACCGACTCATAGCTTCTCGTGGCGAGCGTCTTGCGATCAGACGATACGGTTCAATGTCGTCTGCATTAAAAAATAAATGTAAGGGTACGAACACAAGTGCAAACAAATTAAATATATTTCATTTGCACATGTTTTTAGTTACAGATGTTAATTTTTTTCTGGTTTAATTTCTATTTGTTTGCTTATCAATCATACTAGATAGACAGACCGACAGAGAGAGAGAGAGAGAGAGAGAGGGGGGGGGGGGGGTTAGGAACTTACCGATAAAAGTTACATGTGGAACTATTTCTAAAGCTCTTACGCTACCCTCAATTTGAGGTCTAAAAGCTTCAACATGAATTCTACATTTGAGCTTGTTGATTGCTGTCGAAGACGTTGCGAAATTTGTCTGACACGTTTGGCGTCTAAGTCCGGGAAAATGTCATAGACACTATCAGATATGGGGGTGAAATATCCGGCCTGAAGCGTGTCAGAATATGCCGAATCTTGGGACTCGTAGCCGACAGAATGTACACCCCGCCGGTAGGAGAAGTTTGATAAATCCTGAGGTAAAATAAAAGAATAAAAATGCTTTTAGCCACGATGGAGGCAATACAAACTAATAAACACTTTGTAAATATATAATCAAAATACTTTATTAAATGAATTATATGAAAAAGGGAATGTGGAGAAATAGCAACTAAAATAATGTTTTATTAATTAAATTTAATTATATTTCTAATTATTTATTCTATAAATCCATTGTTAATTTTATTTTATTTTTATACAATAGTAATGGATATCATTTGAGTACGTCAAAAACCAAGCAACAGGTTTGTGATGAAAAAAATTGTGAACTAACAGATTTAGTTTACACATACAAAATGTACATTTATACATTTGCAAGTTTGGGAAATGTGGCTACTAAAAAACTGATGTTGTTTAATAGTATGATACGGAAGCGCAAGTTCATCTTGTTTTTTAAGAGCCACCTACCTGATAAATGTCAATATCTCGAATACAGTAATATGGGTTTTCTTCACTCTGAAATGAAAATAAATTATCATCATCAGCAGCAGCATAATTATTGCCATCATCATCATCATCATCATCATCACCATTAATTCGAATTTATTGTTATAAAAAAAAACACCCCAGCAGCAAAAACAACAAGAACCAAAAAACGATAACAATTTTAATAATTTAAAAAAAATGAATGAAAATAAAACGCGTTCTTATACCATTGCGCTTAATAATTAAATCTATTTTATATATTCAAGGAGTCTTCTTTTTAGGATAAAAATAATCCTGGAGAAGCAATACTATTCTCAAAATAAAATAACTATATATTGTATTACCTATTGATAGTAGTGTATATAAAATATAGAAAATGAGTTCGTAGGTTTGTATCACTCTTACCTCAAATCTTACGTCATCTGTGCCAGAAGCTGGGTCAGGTATAACATATACTGAAACCTTGAATAGTAACGTTTCATTAGAAGTAAGATGGTAAATGATGAATGAATGAATTAATAAACGGATAAATGAATAAACGAATGAACGAACGAACGAACGAACGTACGAATGAATGAATGAATGAATGAATGAAAAAAGTAAAAAGGGAGGAACGATTTCATAGTCAAATATCATTCAAATATTTTTCCTTTATAGCAAGAGAAAGAGAATCCTTAATTAGGCTAGTTTGTTTCAGAGAGAGAGAGAGAGAGAGGGGGGGATCCCTATTTAGGCTAGTTCGTTTTAGAGAGAGAGAAAGAGAGAGAGAGAGAGATTACCTCTGGTTCATTTGCTGGGTTATTCTTCCGTTTACAAAAGCATAACGTCGAATACTCCTGCCCCATCCTCTACACACCGTATCTTCAGTGTAACTAACTTAAGCGTAAAAAATTGTCATCTTATTAGATGACAGTTTAAAAAACCCAAAAGGGGATTTCCAATTAAACAGGAAGCTATTCAGTCAAATGACTCAATGTATATTTAACTTTGCATATCATCCTATAAATTGAAATATATCATTCCTCTCAGATCCAGTCTCTGTACGTCACTTTGAAAATGTGTTCCAACTCCCTACCCTGCAACACACCTGTCCCACCCTTATCCTCACGTGCTATAATGCTTGGGTTTCCGTGTTATATAAATAGGAAAAACAAATATAGACTCCATTACATAAAGTGGACATTGTTATCCTTTTGACCTTTGTCCTACATATTATTTCGAAACTATATGCGGTACCCACCTGTCTAAAAACAAAATCAGTCAATCAAATGAGTGTCCGGTCGTCCACCAAACAATCCATGATATCGTGGCAGACTCCAGTGACCTTTAAATGTAAATGTACTTTTAATAAAGACATCTATTTTAGATTGTCCAACCAGGCATCGGGTTCACTGTATAGTGTACATATACTATATTTTGACAAGTACTTCGTAAAACTAATTGATATGTTTATCACTCAAGGAGACCTTCACCCAGGATTTAATTATGGGGCTAAAATTCATGTATGAAACGCACACACACACACACAGCTACACTCAGAAAAAAAAATCCTAAAAGAGTCTAGCTTAAAGAAAAAACTGCCGAGTAAAAAAAGTTAATTCTAGTTAAATGATTTGTAAAAACCAAAACCCCCTGAGTGTTGCTCTGTCGCCTAGGACTTGTATCTAGTGATTTCACACAGGGTAGTTTATATTTCGGGTTTCATCATTTTAACCATTTTACACAACGTTTTACCACTAAAAATGTAAATACATACATATATAAACTTTTCAGTATGAACACGATGCTAGCGACAAGCAAGCTCATTTCGAATATATCTCCTAAGGAAGCCATATATCACAAGATAAGATCGAATGGAATTTTGAACGACTTCCATCGGTAGAAAATGTCTATAGAAAGAAAAAAAGTAACAAAGTTTGCTGAAATGATAAATTGCTGAAATATATGCTTCGTATTCATGAAATCGGACTGAATTTTTCTTTGATAAATACATGTATATACATGTTGTATTATCAAAACACTTCTCGTATATCCTTTACATTGGGATCTGTTTCGGTCCGACTGTTATGAAATATATTACTACAGTATTATATAACGTGTGGTTCTACAATGTGGTTTGTAGAGCAATTTTAAGCTCAGTTGCCTCGAGTGCTGTTAGTATTTTACTTCTTCATCAATTTGAATGGGAAATAGAGCGTGTGAAGATTTTGCCCTATATATAGGCTCTAATGATAATTTTGTCATATGGGTAGCATCTACCAACATTCGGGAAATCATTTTAAGTGATAACAAAGTTTCACGAACTCTGACGGTTTTTTCGAATGTTGGGAAATACTCCAATAAAGGATAAACAGGAGAAAATCAGTTCAAAGCATGGGCTGACTGAGCTTCATTCCACTCACATGATGCATTTATAATACCATTGTTTTTTTCCCCAAAATATATACTTATAAAGCATTTAAAAAAATCATTATGCATGTATAGTATTGAGACGACCAGTGGGGCATGTACCCGTAATTGGTCAATTTGATCATTAAATTGTTTAAATATGATATAGTGTCAAACCTGTTTTTTACCGATTACAATGGCTTAATGGGTTCCTTTATTTTGATCTAGAAAATTTTATTGAACATGATAATAGTTAAGTTATAGCACATATCGTTTTGTTGGCCGAATCCGATGACGAGCTTCAATTTTTATTCCGCCTGAAGTGATTGGTGTTATATAAATGACACGCATGTTAGTTCCACCAAAAGCAATATAGTTGTTAGTCTATTTTAGACCAAATTTAAAGGCACGTGCAACTTCTCAGTTTATGTGTGGTCCAAGCCATGTTTTGATGGAGTAGTTTTTAATAAACAATTCAGAGTGCATGTTGTGCAATAGGTTTACTCATTGCAAAAATGTAAAAGTATTGGCGGTCTCCCCTGCAATGTATGATGCAGTAAGTTCTAGTCCTCCTCTGTGGGGATACCGCCCAGCATATATGAGTAGTTTCAGGACTTGTTGGCCCGGTGTCAGGATAATGTGACTAGGTGTGGCATCATGCCACATGTCTACGGCGTGATACAGGAGTATGGCAACACTATATCTGTCTCAAGTAGACATCGTCTCTAAATGATTGAAATACTGTCGGTGGGACTTTAAACCCAATAAACAAACAAAGATTTTTTCCTTGGTGTTTGCAAATACACACCAAATGTTGGACTGGCGATTGAAATGACCTGAAGTCCCCCGATTGTCCGTCAGTGGAACTTCACTGCTTAATGCTGATCAGACTGAGCAAATATTGTGGAATGCAGATTTACCAAACGTATTGCACTCTGGGCATACAGTAAGCAAACCTGGCATGTAAAAACAAGTATTATAATGTTAAATTATTTTTAATAACGAAGGATTTAAACATATACTTGTGTTTACAAAGTCGCAATGCTCGTAGTTGTTGAGGCTATATCCTTGAATAACTTTGTCTATAGCTGGCAAACTTGTTTAAATATTAATATTGGGCCGTCTGGCCGTCGGTCGTAATAAATTAAGATTGTATAGTTCTGTGAAATCTGACTATAAAACTGAAACAATCTACCACCTGCTCAACGATTAACTTTAGTTGATTAAGATAAGGGGTTGCCATTGCAGTTTGACAAGTGCATTCAAGAGATCGCTTGAATGCACCCGTAATGAATTTGAATTATTATATTTACATATTTTGTGCACACTTTGTAGCAATTTCTAAGATGAACTTGGTCTCGTTGTTGTTGTTGTTGTATTGGGGTTTACCGTCGTTGCGATAGTATTTCTATCATATAGCGACGTCCAGCTAATTACAGGTGGAGGAAGACCCCGAGTACACAGAGGTACCCGGGTCGTCTCGTATATTGTACACGTCGGAAATAAAACATATAGGATCTGACATGAATTGTTATTTCATATAAAATTTTACTACATGAAAATTTTATTAAGCGAGGCTCTGTCAGATTCTTTTTATCATATGACTCATACTGACAGTAAAACGGACAAACAACATCAATGAACGGATAGCCTGGATTACCTGCCCCTGTCACTTTGTTATGCTATTGCGTAGCCTAGTACGCCGGGAACCAGACAAACGAACGGACTTTGAACAAGTTACTACTTGTAATCTAACACCAAGATAAAAGTTTCAAATAATAACTGAAAATAAGGATTAAACCTGTATATTTCTCATACATTTTCAACATCATATGAGTAATACATCTTTTTTGATCAAATTTAGTTGCATCAAACACATTTAAGCCAGTTGTTCGAGTTCAACACAATGTAAGGGGAGGTAACTACTGCGTGGAGTTTGGCATTCACTGAGTGTAACAGCCTAGTACCGCCCCCTTTTAACCAAATTACATTTTTGTTTCATTTTGCGAGGTAGAAAAAGTTCAGGTTTGACGTTCTTGTTTCTTTCCGAGTACGTCTTTTTTGCTACTTCAAGTTTGTGTTTCTTTTTGAAAAGTATATGGAAATCCCTATTTTATCATTCTAAAATCATTTCCTTTCTTTTAAAAAAATTAAGATTGTACATAAAATGGAAAAAAAGCTGTGAATATTGTTGAAATAAGTATTTGTTGGTGTTTTTCTATTAATTGTTGTTTTTATTAAATAGTACACAAGTATTACCTCCTGAGTATTTCAATTCAATTTTTTAGCTAGCAATATAATCGTAAAAAAAACCAGGTGACACTTTTATTTTTGAAGCTTCGATATTTGAGATTAATTATCTGACTCGAAAAGTTGATCATTTTTAACGTTGAAAACATAAACATATTCTGTTTTATAATTTGCCATCGGTATTATGTAATGACGGAATGACAGAATGACAGAAAAAAAAAGAAAAGTGATTTTATTTTCATCAGGAGTTCAACATTGAACAAGCAGCCGTTTACATAGTCAGCAAAATCATCATTGTGTAGTTATTTTGATTTGATTATAAAAAAATAATGTTTCCAACATTTTATTTACTAGAACTTATGTTCAATTAAGTTCATATCAACAAGATATTTCAACTTTTCACTAATTTCTCTAATAACCAACATACTAGAACTGAAATGTTCTTTTTGTTGATATTAAATATGCAGTTTGTGATAACTGCACGATGAAAGAAGTGCATTTGCAAAAAGTTTTGTTCACTGTTTTGGATCATTTGTAATGATAGCATTTCTATGATGCTACTTTCAGAAGGATTTGGAAGCTCCGTATCCATATTGGTCCTGGATGTGCTTGGAAGGATATAGTTGATGCTACTGGACCTTGAGTATCTTCAGGAATGGTTGAAGTGAACAATTCACTGCTGTGGAATTGACTAATGTCCTTTGTTCGCAACATATCATCATCTGAATCAAAAAGTCTTATTCAAATGGACCGTCTATCAAAAATTCGCCGAAGCTGGCCATCACTCTGTGGACCGATCACCACTGCAGACGACATGGTTCTGTGGCGAATTAGCAACACTTGTTGTTTTTTGTCAAATAAAAGTTTATATTCACTTTTCATTATTATAATTATACTAAAACTTTTTTTTGATGTTATATATTACTTTTGATGTTTTATGTTCTCGCAAATAAATATACTATTTCTCTTCGCAATGTTATAGTTTTGATAGGAAATGCGATGTGCGCTATGCTTTGCATATAGAATGAAGTCATATTTATATTACTACGCCAGTTATCTGGAAGTGCTTTCAAGGCAAATGGAACAACACTGCTCTCCCAATCAAAATACGTGTGTGATGTAATCATCATCTTTATATTTCATGGGTTTGTAACACATTTGCTTAATCAAAATTAGAGGCTCTATGTTGCTTTAATAGATTTTACGAACGCATTTGAATAGTTGGTGAGAGATATCATTTGGTATAAACTTATAAAACTTGGTTTGAGAGGTAAACTATAGTTCAACCTGTATTATAGGCCGCCTGTATTAAGCGGTCAACCTGCATTTAACGATCAGTTTTGATATTACCAAACTAGCATGTTGTTATATGCTTAACCTTCATTTAGCGAACACCTCTGTTAAGCGGCCACTCTCTCTTGGTCCCTTGATGGACTGTTTTACACAATTTTGAATGTATTAGATATTATTAAGTTAATATATAAACATGTTGGATCAACTCTATAACATGTAATGATTTTGTTTGTTTATGTTCAGGTCGTCAAGGGGAATCACTCTCTACTATTTTTTTCTTATTCTGTAAAACAAATATTGAATTACATATTTATATAAAATTGGTTTTAAGAATTGAAGGAATCTACTCGTGCATGAGCTTATGTTATATTTGAAAATTTTAATTTATATCATGGGTTGCGATCCCGTCTATCGGATAGCTTATGAATTCCTCTAATACCAATCTTCTTAGGGAACACCTTTTCCCAGGATACCACTGTATGCTATTTAGGAGGAGTTGGTAATCAGTGTTGACAAATCTGTCTTCAGATTTCGCGTTTTGAACAAGTCCTTAGCAAATGGAAACGTGTTTTCACCTAGTAACAAGAAAAGATTAAAACAAAATGTTTTGATGGATGGTTAATAACAAGTATACTGTCCCTCTCTATTTCTCTTTTCTACTGTTTTGACCTTATAAACTTACCCTACCTATGCACAGGACCTTTATACTAAATATAAAATAAAAATAAATAAATAATAATAATAATAATGACCTCTCTTAATATTATTTACATATAGAGAGACAGTTATTACTTTATAATTTTCCCTGCACGAGTCTCGAGGCTCTCTAGGCTTAAAACAATATGACTCCCAATTAAGTAGCATTTTCCATATATTTTATGGCATCTTGTGGATGTGTTGAAATTTAAACTTTGAATCCTGACAGCGAACACATTACAATTAAGATAAAAAGTGCATGGGTAGAAAACATATAATTGGAGAGGTCATTTTTTAACTTTTTCTTAAAACTAGGAATTAAAATTTTAAAAAATCGACCTCTCCATATAATATTTTACATACAGAGGCCGTTATATATATATATATATATATATAAATATATATATATATATATATATATATATATATATAATTTTTGGTTATTTTTATGTTTAAATCAAAAGGAAGCAAATACAAATTAACAAAAGCAAAATAAAGGATTATAAGATTACTATTTAAAACAAACTATAAAAATATAACTCAAGAATTCCCAAAAATAAGAATTGAGAAAAAAAGAAGGTCCCAGCTGGAATCGAACTCATGACCTCTTGAAGGGGGGGGGGATCCCTATTTAGGCTAGTTCGTTTTAGAGAGAGAGAAAGAGAGAGAGAGACTCTTTATTTAGTCCAGTTCGTTTCAGAGAGAGAGAGAGAGAGAGAGAGAGAGATTACCTCTGGTTCATTTGCTGGGTTATTCTTCCGTTTACAAAAGCATAACGTCGAATACTCCTGCCCCATCCTCTACACACCGTATCTTCAGTGTAACTAACTTAAGCGTAAAAAATTGTCATCTTATTAGATGACAGTTTAAAAAACCCAAAAGGGGATTTCCAATTAAACAGGAAGCTATTCAGTCAAATGACTCAATGTATATTTAACTTTGCATATCATCCTATAAATTGAAATATATCATTCCTCTCAGATCCAGTCTCTGTACGTCACTTTGAAAATGTGTTCCAACTCCCTACCCTGCAACACACCCGTCCCACCCTTATTCTCACGTGCTATAATGCTTGGGTTTCCGTGTTATATAAATAGGAAAAACAAATATAGACTCCATTACATAAAGTGGACATTGTTATCCTTTTGACCTTTGTCCTACATATTATTTCGAAACTATATGCGGTACCCACCTGTCTAAAAACAAAATCAGTCAATCAAATGAGTGTCCGGTCGTCCACCAAACAATCCATGATATCGTGGCAGACTCCAGTGACCTTTAAATGTAAATGTACTTTTAATAAAGACATCTATTTTAGATTGTCCAACCAGGCATCGGGTTCACTGTATAGTGTACATATACTATATTTTGACAAGTACTTCGTAAAACTAATTGATATGTTTATCACTCAAGGAGACCTTCACCCAGGATTTAATTATGGGGCTAAAATTCATGTATGAAACGCACACACACACACAGCTACACTCAGAAAAAAAAATCCTAAAAGAGTCTAGCTTAAAGAAAAAACTGCCGAGTAAAAAAAGTTAATTCTAGTTAAATGATTTGTAAAAACCAAAACCCCCTGGTTGTTGCTCTGTCGCGTAGGACTTGTATCTAGTGATTTCACACAGGGTAGTTTATATTTCGGGTTTCATCATTTTAACCATTTTACACAACGTTTTACCACTAAAAATGTAAATATAAACTTTTCAGTATGAACACGATGCTAGCGACAAGCAAGCTCATTTCGAATATATCTCCTAAGGAAGCCATATATCACAAGATAAGATCAAATGGAATTTTGAACGACTTCCATCGGTAGAAAATGTCTATTGAAAGAAAAAAAGTAACAAAGTTTGCTGAAATGATAAATTGCTGAAATATATGCTTCGTATTCATGAAATCGGACTGAATTTTTCTTTGATAAATACATGTAATACATGTTGTATTATCAAAACACTTCTCGTAGATCCTTTACATTGGGATCTGTTTCGGTCCAACTGTTATGAAATATATTACTACAGTATTATATAACGTGTGGTTCTACAATGTGGTTTGTAGAGCAATTTTAAGCTCAGTTGCCTCGAGTGCTGTTAGTATTTTATTTCTTCATCAATTTGAATGGGAAAAAGAGCGTGTGAAGATTTTGCCCTATATATAGGCTCTAATGATAATTTTGTCATATGGGTAGCATCTACCAACATTCGGGAAATCATTTTAAGTGATAACAAAGTTTCACGAACTCTGACGGTTTTTTCGAATGTTGGGAAATACTCCAATAAAGGATAAACAGGAGAAAATCAGTTCAAAGCATGGGCTGACTGAGCTTCATTCCACTCACATGATGCATTTTTGATATCATTAATTGTTATTTTTTCCAAAATATATACTTATAAAGCATTTAAAAAAAATCATTATGCATGTATAGTATTGAGACGACCAGTGGGGCATGTGCCCGTAATTGGTCAATTTGATCATTAAATTGTTTAAATATGATATAGTGTCAAACCTGTTTTTTTACCGATTACAATGGCTTAATGGGTTCCTTTATTTTGATCTAGAAAATTTTATTGAACATGATAATAGTTAAGTTATAGCACATATCGTTTTGTTGGCCGAATCCGATGACGAGCTTCAATTTTTATTCCGCCTGAAGTGATTGGTGTTATATAAATGACACGCATGTTAATTCCACCAAAAGCAATATAGTTGTTAGTCTTTTTTAGACCAAATTTAAAGGCACGTGCAACTTCTCAGTTTATGTGTGGCCCAAGCCATGTTTTGATGGAGTAGTTTTTCATGAACATCTCCGAGTGCATGTTGTGCAATAGGTTTACTCATTGCAAAAATGTAAAAGTATTGGTGATCTCCCCTGCAATGTATGATGCAGTAAGTTCTAGTCCTCCTCTATGGGGATACCGCCCAGCATATATGGGTAGTTTCAGGACTGGTTGGCCCGGTGTCAGGATAATGTGACTAGGTGTGGCATCATGCCACATGTCTACGGCGTGATACAGCAGTATGGCAACACTATATCTGTCTCAAGTAGACATCGTCTCTAAATGATTGAAATACTGTCGGTGGGACTTTAAACCCAATAAACAAACAAAGATTTTTTCCTTGGTGTTTGCAAATACACACCAAATGTTGGACTGGCGATTGAAATGGCCTAAAGTCCCCCGATTGTCCGTCAGTGGAAATTCACTGCTTAATGCTGATCAGACTGAGCAAATATTGTGGAATGCAGATTTACCAAACGTATTGCACTCTGGGCATACAGTAAGCAAACCTGGCATTTAAAAACAAGTATTATAATGTTAAATTATTTTTAATAACGAAGGATTTAAACATATACTTGTGTTTACAAAGTCGCAATGCTCGTAGTTGTTGAGGCTATATCCTTAAATAACTTTGTCTATAGCTGGCAAACTTGTTTAAATATTAATATTGGGCCGTCTGGCCGTCGGTCGTAATAAATTAAGATTGTATAGTTCTGTGAAATCTGACTATAAAACTGAAACAATCTACCACCTGCTCAACGATTAACTTTAGTTGATTAAGATAAGGGGTTGCCGTTGCAGTTTGACAAGTGCATTCAAGATCGCTTGAATGCACCCGAAATGAATTTGAATTATTATATTTAAATATTTTGTGCACACTTTGTAGCAATTTCTAAGATGAACTTCGTCTCGTATATTGTACACGTCGGAATAAAACATATAGGATCTGACATGAATTGTTATTTCATATAAAATTTTACTACATGAAATTTTAAGCGAGGCTCTGTCAGATTCTTTTTATCATATGACTCATACTGACAGTAAAACGGACAAACAACATCAATGAACGGATAGCCTGGATTACCTGCCCCTGTCACTTTGTTATGCTATTACGTAGCCTAGTACGCCGGGAACCAGACAAACGAACGGACTTTGAACAAGTTACTACTTGTAATCTAACACCAAGAAAATAGTTTCAAATAATAACTGAAAATAAGGATTAAACCTGTATATTTCTCATACATTTTCAACATCATATGAGTAATACATCTTTTTGATCAAATTTAGTTGCATCAAACACATTTAAGCCAGTTGTTTGAGTTCAACACAATGTAAGGGGAGGTAACTACTGCATGGAGTTTGGTATCCACTGAGTGTAACAGCCTAGTACCGCCCCTTTTTAACCAAATTACATTTTTGTTTCATTTTGCGAGGTAGAAAATAGTTCAGGTTTGACGTTCTTGTTTCTTTCCGAGTACGTCTTTTTTGCTACTTCAAGTTTGTGTTTCTTTTTGAAAAGTATATGAAAATCCCTATTTTATCATTCTAAAATCATTTCCTTTCTTTTAAAAAATTAAGATGCATGGAGGACATATAATTGTACATAAAATGGAAAATAAGCTGTGAATATTGTTGAAATAAGTATTTGTTGGTGTTTTTCTATTAATTGTTGTTTTTATTAAATAGTACACAAGTATTACCTCCTGAGTATTTTAATTAAATATTTTAGCTAGCAGTATAATCGTAAAAAAAAACAGGTGACACTTTTATTTTTGAAGCTTCGATATTTGAGATTAATTATCTGACTCGAAAAGTTGATCATTTTTAACGTTGAAAACATAAACACATTTTGTTTTATAATTTGCCATCGGTATTATGTAATGACGGAATGACAGAATAACAGAAAAAAAAATGAGAAAAGTGATTTTATTTTCATCAGGAGTTCAACATTGAACAAGCAGCCGTTTACATAGTCAGCAAAATCATCATTGTGTAGTTATTTTGATTTGATTATAAAAAAATAATAATGTTTTCAACATTTTATCTACCAGAACTTATGTTCAATTAAGTTCATATCAACAAGATATTTCAACTTTTCACTAAATTCTCTAATAACCAACACACTAGAACTGAAATGTTCTTTTTGTTGATATTAAATATGCAGTTTGTGATAACTGCACGATGAAAGAAGTGCATTTGCAAAAAGTTTTGTTCACTGTTTTGGATCATTTGTAATGATAGCATTTCTATGATGCTACTTTCAGAAGGATTTGGAAGCTCCGTATCCATATTGGTCCTGGATGTGCTTGGAAGGATATAGTTGATGCTACTGGACCTTGAGTATCTTCAGGAATGGTTGAAGTGAACAGTTCACTGCTGTGGAATTGACTAATGTCCTTTGTTCGCAACATATCATCATCTGAATCACAAAGTCTTATTCAAATGGACCGTCTATCAAAAATTCACCGAAGTTGGCCATCACTCTGTGGACCGATCACCACTGCAGACGACATGGTTCTGTGGCGAATTAGCAACACTTGTTGTTTTTTGTCAAATAAAAGTTTATATTCACTTTTCATTATTATAATTATACTAAAACTTTTTTTTTGATGTTATATATTACTTTTGATGTTTTATGTTCTCGCAAATAAATATACTATTTCTCTTCGCAATGTTATAGTTTTGATAGGAAATGCGATGTGCGCTATGCTTTGCATATAGAATGAAGTCATATTTATATTACTACGCCAGTTATCTGGAAGTGCTTTCAAGGCAAATGGAACAACACTGCTCTCCCAATCAAAATACGTGTGTGATGTAATCATCATCTTTATATTTCATGGGTTTGTAACACATTTGCTTAATCAAAATTAGAGGCCCTATGTTGCTTTAATAGATTTTACGAACGCATTTGAATAGTTGGTGAGAGATATCATTTGGTATAAACTTATAAATTAGAGGTAAACTATAAACCTGTATTATAGGCCGCCTGTATTAAGCGGTCAACCTGCATTTAACGATCAGTTTTGATATTACCAAACTAGCATGTTGTTATATGCTTAACCTTCATTTAGCGAACACCTCTGTTAAGCGGTCACTCTCTCTTGGTCCCTTGATGGACTGTTTTACACAATTTTGAATGTATTAGATATTATTAAGTTAATATATAAACATGTTGGATCAACTCTATAACATGTAATGATTTTGTTTGTTTATGTTCAGGTCGTCAAGGGGAATCACTCTCTACTATTTTTTTCTTATTCTGTAAAACAAATATTGAATTACATATTTATATAAAATTGGTTTTAAGAATTGAAGGAATCTACTCGTGCATGAGTTTATGTTATATTTGAAAATTTTAATTTATATCAGTATATGGGTCGCGATCCCGTTTATCGGATAGCTTGTGAACTCCTCTAATTCCAATCTTCTTAGGGAACACCCTTTGCCAGGATACCACTGTATGCTATTTAGGAGGAGTTGGTAATCAGTGTTGACAAATCTGTCTTCAGATTTCGCGTTTTGAACAAGTCCTTAGCAAATGGAAACGTGTTTTCACCTAGTAACAAGAAAAGATTAAAACAAAATGTTTTAATGGACGGTTAATAACAAGTATACTGTCCCTCTCTATTTATCTTTTCTACTGTTTGACCTTATAACCTAACCTGTCTATGCACAGGACCTTTATACTAAATATAAAATAAAAATAAATAATAATAATAATGACCTCTATTAATATTATTTACATATAAAGAGGCAGTTATTACTTTATAATTTTCCCTGCACGAGCGAGCCCCGAGTCTCTCTAGGCTTAAAAAATATGACTCCCAATTAAGTAGCATTTTCCATATATTTTATGGCATCTTGTGGATGCATTGAAATTTAAACTTTGAATCCTGACAGCGAAAACATTACATCTAAGATGAAAAGTGCATGGGTAAAAAACATATAATTGGAGAGGTCATTTTTTAACTTTTTTTTAAAACTAGGAATTAAAATTTAAAAAAACCCCGATCTCTCCATATGTAGTATTTTACATACAGAGGCCGTTTATATAAATATATATATATATATATATATATATATATATAATTTTTGGTTATTTTTATTTTTAAATCAAAAGGAAGAAAATACAAATTAACAAAAGCAAAATAAAGGATTATAAGATTACTATTTAAAACAAACTATACAAATATAACTCAAGAATTTCCAAAAAATAAGAATTGAGATAAAAAAGGTCCCAGCTGGAATCGAACTCATGACCTCTTGAAGGGGGGAAAACCAACTGAGCTATTTCCACAAGTGCAAGAAGGCGTTTGTAAATAAGGCTATGAATAATCAATTTGATCAAAAACCGGCAGGACTAGCACTACACAGACAATTGTACTGTATTGATATCTATACTATGCGTTCTTTATATTACGGTTACATATTAACAAGATAAACAATACGCATTACTCATCCCACCCATCATGTAATAATTAAACTACTATGTATAATTACAAGCTCAATAAAGAGGACATGAAATGTGCAATGCCCAGACCGACGAGCGAAGCGATAAGTAGGTCATGACCGATATGTATGTAAACATCATTAATATATATACATCTACTGACTAATAATCTATTAGATATGATAAATTACACTGGAAAATATCTGAAACAAACACAAATCACGTATTTGAAACTCCTAAACAATCACATATAAAAATATCGGCCACTGAAACTATTACATCAGAACTTTACATTCGACTGCAATACAAATTTTGCACATGCGCAAACGGAAGTGTAAACCCATTTTAATTGGACATACTAATATATATATATAGTACTTAATAACAGTATTGTATATACAGTACTGAATACCGTCCAGAAAAGGACTTGGGCAAAACTGATCTGATCAAACACAAGATTGTCTCAGAATTCAAGGAACCATCTGCAATGTATGAGGAAGTTCGTCAGCATGTCAAGGAAATGCTAGAGGCTGGTGTCGTTAGGGAGTCAGGAAGTTCATATTCTCCCAACGTTGTCCTTATCAGATAACCATCGGGTCAACTTCGCTTTTGTATTGACTGGCGTCGTCTCAGCAACAAGACTCGCCATCACTCATTGAAAGATATGGTTCTTGTATCAGGCGTAAAACCCCAGCCAAGCCATTCACTCAAGTGGCACCTATTTTAACATCAAGACCGATGGAATAAGTTTCTATTAACTTTTTCAAGTTAGAGCCTCTCGAAGATAGGGTGGAAAATATACGTGCCATCGTTGACCATTTCACTCGTTACGCGCAAGCAGTCCCTTGCCTTAACCAGGATCGCTCATATTACTGCCAAAACATTGTACGACCACTATTTCATGTTCTTTTTTGGGATTTCCTGAGCAGCTTCACAGTGATCAGGGACGCAACTTCTTATGTAGTGCCATTAAGGAACTGTGCAAATTGACAGTAATCCGCAAAGCGCGCACAACTCCTAACCACCCCATGGGAAATTGATCTGCCGAGCGTTTCAACAGCACGTCATTACGTACTAGTATGCTTGGAACTTGGTTTACCATAACATGTATTGCAATTTCCATTGAGCCGTGGCACTGATAAGTTCCGAAGCTTATCAATGTTAAATACATGTTCAATATTTTTGTCTTTAATTCATATTGCATTAGTGTATATTAAGTTATGTTCTGTTCAATTTTATACAATCTTTCTATGTTATCATTTAGCAATATTATATTTTGGAAATAGAAATGGTTTTGAGTGCTTTATAGCAGATTAATGCGTAGTAATCTAACCACGAAGGCAGTAGGCCTGAGTGATAATGACAAAGCATCTGAACGCAATGCCTGTATATATATAGCAGAGCGTGATTTTAATGGTTTACCTCATGTTCTCATTTGTTTATGTCCTATGTACATTGTTCTGTTATTATGATCATCTATCTACTTCCTGTTTGTAATGTCACGTGCACGTTCTGTAATTGTCAAAGAGAATGAGAGAGTATGTCCAAGAGAGTCCGAGTGAGGTATACCCTAATTAAGAGTTATGTAAGGTTGTTATGATGCGAGTATGATGCAAATTTGCTATTGGTTGGCCTTGTCCCTTTTTCCCGCTCATAAGCCTCCGTCTTTCTTACTAATCATTCACCGATCGATCACCGTCGACGCAAGTTAGTTATAAATCCAGTTATATTCTGCTAGACATCATGTCGCTCTTACCTTTGAGCATTTTCTATATTAGAATGCCAGAATGTAAATTTATTTAGACGTGCCTGGTAAGTTTATGTTTGTACTAAAGTGATTTAAATATGTATTTTCCAATAATTTATTCCTCGGGATGATTGTAAAATCCTCGTTTGACTTCGTATTTATTATTACTTTGTGTCCGTAAACTATGTCTAACGAAATCCATTAATTATATTTTAGGTTTTTGGTTTAGTACCATTTTTGGTTTAATACCATTTCTGGTTTACAACCGTCAAATAAACTATCGAACCACCGCTGGTGTTGGTTGTAATTCCACCCACTACATATAAAAAAAAATATGATATAACGTTGTCAGTTTATTTTAGGACTCATATGTCGTCTTTTTATATACATATACATAATTTTCATTATCATTAAAATCAGATCAAATATAGTTCATATTTCGCAAAACGAACGCATGCCCCTTCTATGTTTATAAAGCAAACATTATTAATCGTGTTCGAATTGCAGATTGAAATTTACATTGACGGTAAAAGTAACCCCACAGTATTGGTCATTATCCACAACACAACTTTTATTATACTATTAAGATTCCATTCAGTAACTGTGAAAATTATTTAGAATGTACAAGACTCAAAAACTATTAAGAGAAACTGAAAACAAGACAGGGGATACTTTTTCAGTAATCTCAAGCTGATTTCACTAGTGAAGAAATAAGAATAGTTACGCAAGATGTAGTGACCAACGGTGTTACTCCTGATAAGCTCTGCCTACTGGCGTGGTCAGCATCAGTGCATAAAACGTAGCAGGCTTAGAAGTTATAACGCATGTATGTATGAATCATGTTTGCTGTGTATATACTGGCTAGTCCCAGCGGCGGTTTAAGAAAACGTAACAAGACTACACAGCTTTAACTAACCTTATATAAACTTTCCTTGAGGCCTGCCTAGCCAGTTGATTATCGAAAGGAAACGTGAGACAGCAATATACAGAACAGAACAAATATTTTATTTTTGTCTCACTCTTGTACATGTTATTACATATTCATATTAATAAAGGTAAATATGATAAAAAATAATAAAAAACATGCACAAAACCACTCATTATGAGTTATGACAGAGATATAGAAATTAATAAAACTACAAGAATTAGCATATGGATCTCCGAAGTACAATGATTCAATCATAAAACATGCCGTGGTAGTACATCTTAAAACACAATGTATACATTATTAGACATAGAATATTAAGGTCATGTGTACCTAAAATATATAGAGTATTTTTTCTTGTGACTAGAATGTCATGACAAGCTTTGGCACTGTGTTTAACGATTTTATCATCTGAGAGAATTTCACAAAACCTAGCATTATCATTATATAAGTCAAACTCTGGATTAATTGCTATTAATTTAGTAACGAGTCCTGTGTGATATCTTTGTGCAGTTGGCATTCTATTACCCCTTTCCCTCATAGAGGACACCATGAAAACACCTATGCGAACAGCATAAAACCAGATCAGCCTGCGAGTAACTCGCAGGCTGATCAGGTTTTATGCGGTTCGCTGCTCCTCAGTGGTCTGGAAATGAGGATTTTGTAATTAAATTTGGTAAGGTTTAACTGTGGTCTTCTGCAGATCAGGCTTTATGTGGTACCTATTGAGTGCGTCAAAATGAGTCTATATGAGGGAAAGGGTTAAAACATGAAATTCATCTTCAACTCTGTCTATACAATTGAAAAACTATCTTTCAGAAGGTGATAACCCTTGATAACGGCCCGTTTCTATTTTCATAGGTGCTACACCGCATCTGAATTTTGCTAATTCTATGTACAATATTGTTAATAACATAGTGTTCAGTTTCATAACTATGTTTAAACAGTTTGTATGTCCTTAGTTTGTTCCCTCCGTCCACGTGGGGGGATTGAGTACTAATACATAAAGAGAACAGTCATTTTTATACTTCTTCAATAAATCAGCCACACATTTATCGATAATCAGTTTTCGATCTTTATAATTGTAAATGTTATGTATGTCCAGAGGCATATATTTACAGCTGATTAAAAATGATTGTTACAAAAACCGATGTCCAACCCAAATGATTCAAGGAGAATCAACGTCTGATTATACTAGATATATATCACTAAAAACTTCCTCCAGTTGTACACCTAGCAGAATCCAACCCCTTAAAGTCACAACTACCATGAGTCACACACGGGCCACCCTATACTACTTCTGTCCCTCACAATAAAGCGTGCTTACATGAAAACCCGAGACAGGAGTTCGGTAGCATTCTTGACACAAAGCCCCAGCCACTTCAAACAGATATATATATATATATATATATATATATATATATACTCCCTCCCTCTTTTACTGATTCAGTGATTCACTGAAGTATATGTATATACATGTATTTGCAAAACCGTAACCTTTACACAGGGTTTTAATAAAGGGAGGTAATTCAAGACTATTAAGAAAATAAGAAATATCAATCTATCTACTTGTAGACAATTGAAATAGCAGAACTAAATCATATGTCATATAAAATATAAGCAATTAATCTAACACAAATAAAGCCAGATAATCATGATGTTAAAACCTAGAATCATGTCAATAGTACTGGTATAATGATAGGAAGGTAGCGATCCGGCAATACTTGTTTGTAGAACAGAAGGTGTGATATCAAGTAAAATGGGCCGAGGTCAGTAAATGGAGGTGGCATCAACTAGCGCCTTTTGAAAAAGACTGCATCACAGTACTTATATGGTCTTTTCAGCAGTGCTTGGACGTCGAAGGTCAGGAAATCTGAACATTGAAATTCCCGTACCTATCAGACGAATCCATGTTTATGAAATACATGAAAACATTTTTATCAATATAAGAATTTTTTTTATCAAATTATATTTTGTTGATAATTATAATTGTACTCTTATTTTAATCCTTTCTCGTAAGGGTAATGGTGCTATGTTTACATTATTTAGTTACCAACATTTGTAAAAAGAAGTCTGTCCTTGATAAATGATTCCAAGTTTAGTATTACACAATTAAACAACTAAATGACATGCAACTGTGTATAAACGTATAAATGTTTTTTTTTTTTTGTTTTGTTTTTGTTTTTTATCACGCACTTCGATTAGCCCAATAAATTGCGCGAACCCGTGTAAACAAGGAGAAGTTGGAATTATTCCAGAATGTCTTTGTACGGTCGGTATGTAATTTTAGCTGGATGGAATACCGGAAACCATATGTCCGGTAAATGTTGAATGATAGCACTTCCTGTATTCTGATGGCCAGTTGTATAATGCATATCCCCTTATATTTCCATTTCCTTCCACCCAAACTTTGTCTCCAACATTCAGATCCATAGTTGCCACGGCAACATTTGACAGCCAATGCTCTCCCGTGAGGAAGCTGTAATCATAATTGACATTTGACCCGTTTCCCTTGACAATCCATATATGGGCTGACACTTCAGAAGAAAATTTGGCCATAAAGAAGAAAATGCCGCGTCGATCGGAAGTGAAGACACCATGATGTGGATCATAACAGTTGCCTACGTTCAGGAAAACATCATCGAAGACAACCGTTGTCCCTTGGACAAGCATTGGTGTGTTTTGTGACAATAGTGCCTGGAATGCTACGGGCTGAACAGCTGAAACATACAGATATTTGCATGTACACAATTAATCATCAGTGTTTCTCACTCTCAAAGAAAAAAGTAGATACCCCACGCACCAGGAGCCCGGTTCATTAAATTTCAAGATGAAAAATATTTTTTCCTGCGAAAGTGTTGTGTTTGTAAATATGAAATGGTTCAACTTCCTTCCTGTTTTAATGCGAAAATAAGACGTTAGAAGACACTATTTAGAACAAAAGACTTACGACTAAGATTAATTTGATTGTACGAAGTTCAGTGAAACGGGCCACAGGAGATCATTACATCTAATAATCAAATAATTGTATAACAGTTATAGCAGAATACATGCCGATTTGAAAAAAAAATCCGAAAGCACTGAATAAGTAACACATGTTATGAATGGCAAAATAATGTATACACAATACAGTGTAAACAACAATTTTGGTCTGGTGATCTGGTAATAACAAAAGATTTATCGTAACGCTTTTTCTTTAGAGCGCATATCATTTCATATCTAATATTAATAATTTGTAGGTTACATTTTCATCAAATCTAATTTGCTGGATTAAAAAATTATTGTATTTTTTAAGGTTCATTTTTTTACCTCTATAGATATCGTATTAAACGTTTAGTTTTGTCAAAATTATTTGTATTTTTCCAAATCTGTTCACCTTGTAATCTCTCTGTCAGCGTGGCAACTGTCGTCTGCAGCAGCCCTAAAGCCTCGTGCATTGTCGTCTGCTGAATTTCTAACTCTGCGAGTTTCTTGTTGATTTTAAAGTCATAGTCAAATCTTGAATAACATACGGGTTCATTACGAAAACCTTCTTCTGCGGCTATAACTAAACAAACAGAGAGAATTACTCCTGATACCTTTATTAAATCCATTACTGCATTAAACAATGATAGAAACCGTATATTGTAGATACCTTATTCTTTCTGTAAGAAAAAACAACAATAAATAAATAGGAATGTAAAGGAATGTACTGTATCCATTTTTAACACTTCATAACAAGTGTCTTCTTCCTAACTTAAAGAGTTAACCCATCGCTAACGACTGCCGATGTATAATCAACATTGTCCACTCGCCCGTACTTCCGGTTGTCCTTTTTTTTGAACAGGGTTGCTTGCAACTATGGTAACACAAATTTCTGCATCGCACAACGTTTCGGGGCTATATTTAGACATTGATTCAACTACCCCCCCCCCTTTTAATTTTACAACGAGGTAAAAAGGTCCAAATTTTTTTTCTGTCTTATCACTAAATGGTGATAATTTTCATGTTTATTTCAGTATGGTTGCATTAAGGTCAAAACTGAATTAACCCTTTCCCTCATATAGGAAACCATGAAAAGACCTATGCAAACAGCATAAAACCAGATCAGCCTGCGAGTCACTCGCAGGCTGATCAGGTTTTATGCTTTCTCAGTGGTCTGGAAAGGTTTTTTTTTTTGCAGATCAGGCTTTATGTGGTACCTGTTGAGTGCGTCAAAATGAGTCTATATGAGGGAAAGGGTTAAAATGTGTTGATAATCGATACTGGAGATAACGAATATAATAAACTGAATGTACGCAAGAGAAAAAAATCGCACTTCATTCGGAGATATTTTGGGCCATAACTGATTGGATTTTCAGCGATTTATGAATAAATTTTTAACTGTATGGAACATGAAAAATGAACAGCCCCCGTACGATTTTTTCCTAAGTGTCGACCTAAAAGAAAACAATAGTATATGCAAAAAGTGCTAGCCGATTTTTCACAGCTGTGCTATTACTAGTTAGATGTGTTATTATTAATAACCTATGTGGTATAATCATAAATGTTCAATAAGAGCAGACAAGATACACAGTAGTTTAACTATACTATAATCACGGCAAGGAATCACGTTTGCTCAAATACTCAAAATTAGACCGGCATTTTCAATACTGACAATTATTTTGTATTTTTGAGTGTTTGAGAAAACTGTTGGCATAAAGATAAAAAATAAGGTATAGCCGGTAACAACACCCCATTCCGCGTAGGCTGCGGCAGGTCTTATACGTAAAGATGAATGATATAATATAATATTACCTGAAAACTTGGTCTGAATCGAAGATTTTAGTCCATCAAATTGTCATTACGCGTTACAACAAAATTGACGTGATTCCATGCCATGATAATGGTACATTATAATTTACAGTGTATATCAATGAGAGAGAGAGAGAGAGAGAGAGAGAGAGCGCAATAAACGATCTTAGTGATAGTCAACAGAACTGATCTTTCGCATTTAGCCTAAAGATACGTTTATACTCTTCAGTGAGTTAGTTTACTTGAGTTTGTTTAGGTTGAAACACATAACAAGACAAACGTCTACACTGTTCTCAATGCCTCTTACAGGATGAAACAAAAACATAACAATATGTTATGCAAATTACCAGGCACGGCGTGTATTTGGGGCGCTACAGATTTCATTGACAAAATGCATACAAATTATACAAGTAAATGTACGGTAATTTTATATAAAAGCGAAAAAGCGTTCAATGAACTACCCACTGTAGTCTGGGTGCATTCGACATTAAACATACAACAGGGCTTGCCCAGGCCAACAGAGATCAAAAACCTTATTTTAAGGAAAAACTGCTCTGGACCTGTGCCCATTTGTCAGTGTCCCGTCACTAAGTGTTGGGCCGCACTTATAAAATGTTATTTAAACAAATATATAACTAGTAATAAGTATGTATAACTCAATGCTATAAAGAAAAACACAAATAGCCTGCATGCGCCAGCAGTCACCGTCCTTAAGAGAAAATATCAATGTATTTTAAGGAAAAATTGAGAAAATAATCGCCCGAAAGGTAAGAGAGTGACCGTTAGAATGACGAAACCCCTCTATCTTCTCGCACGTGCAAAACTTGCTCACATTAACTTTCAACCAATCAGAAAAGCCGAAAAATGTAGACAATATTTTCACGCTTTACTGGCGAACCGCGAGAAAATCCTAATAATGAGAGACAGATGACCGTGTAGAAGTACATGGTATGATAACTACACATATTCACAATCAGCTTCACTATCTTTCAGTGCTATAAACACAAAGCTGTGTAATGACAAAACTATACTATACTGGTAGTTGAGATAAAAGAGACTGCCTAATCAGCATAGCTTTTTATCTGCAGCATACTAGGTTATCTGTTTAACTGTTTGTACAAAACAGTCACTTTTTTCATGGAGACCTCTATCTTTCAAAGGGCATAGATGCTGATGGTGCAATGCATGGAAAATGAACTGATGTCAAGATTGGAAACCCCAAAAGCAGCTGTTTGCATGAAAGATTTGTACTGTATTTCTCTCTATGAGAAAAATGCTTAGTTTGTTCCATTTTATACTGGCCTAGCAAATATTGGTGTATTGAAACCTGTTTTTAACTTTTGTTCAGACCATTTGCCAGAACACAGAAAAGTGTTGGCAAAAGAGGAACACTATCTGATATATCTTGTAAAGTTAAGATGAATACTCTTTTTAAGCACATGGCTAACCAATAAAATGTGTCACTCGTTACTGTTCAAAGATGTTTTCATAACACCCTTGATGTCCTTTATATTAGACTTAAGTTCTCAGAGAGATGGCCAGAACGAGAAACTATTATAAAGACAATGCTTATGCCTTTCAGAAAAGACAAAAAGGTAGTAGTGGTACTAAATTGTTTTGAACTTTTTACTGAGAGACCAAGTGGAGCAGAAAACAAGTTTTTTACATGTTCAAACACCAACATACCCTAAAAAACTTTTCGGAGTAGCCCCCACCCCCCTTGGTGTTCTCACCTTCATATCAGAGGGATTGGGATGGAGGACATCAGATATGTACATTACAGAAAACTCTGACACTTAGATAATCTTTTTCCAGGAGATATAGTCATGGTAGATAGCGGCTTTTGTATTGAAGAAAAGAGCAGAACTAATTATCCAAAGTTTCACGAAAGGTTAATCCCAGCTGCACCCTTTGGATGTGAAACAGACCAGAAAAATAGCCTCAGTTCGCATCGAAATGGAACAAATTATTGGATTAATATTGAAAGTATTTTTGAAGGTGTTATCCTCTTGAATTTATCAAGTTAAGAAATGGTGGGAACATTCCAACCATAGACAAGAGTTTCTTGTGTTTGACAATCTGTGTTCCTCAGTTGTACTCTTTGACTGATGTATACTTGAAAATAAAATGATTTTGCCATGCTGTACATCCTATGTCAGTGTTTTTGACATTGATGAAATAAAAGCTGTATAGTTAGGTTTGTCGGTATAATAGTTTGCTATTCATAATAGTCTTTGTTGTAATTAGCAAATCAGGAACATGACTTTGATAGATTTCTTTATTGAAATTAAAAGTGTGCAAGTCTAAAATGTTATTTGTTACTTTTACTTTGCTTCT
The DNA here is from genome assembly GCA_021229015.1 of Solen grandis. Taxonomy (NCBI): domain Eukaryota; kingdom Metazoa; phylum Mollusca; class Bivalvia; order Adapedonta; family Solenidae; genus Solen; species Solen grandis. The sequence goes on from CM037779.1 coordinate 295,857, forward strand.
GTTAAACATCCCTTCATCATAACGTACACATGTAGTGTTAACTGAGCGTGATACCACACTGTATACAAGTGACATGGTATCACACCCAGTCATATCCTGAAATTTAACCAATCAGGCTTTGAACTACCTTTGTAGGTTGATTGCAAGGATATATATATATATATATATATATATATATATACCAATAACAATTTTACAAGCTGGGTATTGATCCTAGACTTGTGGCCATGATACCATACCCAGTTGCACTGTCACTAGTCCTTGAACTACCCGTAATTATGCTGAGGGCCAAGCACTAATTAAGGGACCAGAAACATTTTCAATGAATTTCGTATGTCAAAATTAGGGATCGAACTCACGACTTCCCGCTTCAGAGGTGACCAGTACAATTCTACTAACATAATTCATATGTCTGCATACAGTTGCAGATATTAAACTAAGTGTTCACAATCACACTAGAATTAAAAACACCAACACATCTCAAAGTTGTGGCTATTATTTAGTGGTATTTGTTCAAATTTGCCATTAAACTTAACCATTATCATACATAACATTCATCCCTGTTTTTGGATATCAAAATGAGTACATAATATCTATACGGAAATCCAGGGCCAGGGTCTATCCCTTGGGTCTTCTTGTATTTTCTAAACTAAATGTGTTTATAAATTTTTTATAATAAATATGTATATTTGTATCGTGTATGTAAGTTTGAGCACATATGATTACGTAACTGCTCATCTAAACTCCCATGAAAGTGACAAAATAATATCTTATTTGTTAATAATACAAATATAACATCGTATTGGATTTAGTCATAAATATACATTGTTGAATAACAACATATGTTGCCACATTGCCTGTTCTGACATGCAATTATCTAATTGATGAGCATTTCATTTTGTGCGTCAGAAAATGATATTTCAGGATAGGTGTAAGATATGTATTACTTCGTTTGTTTGTTGGGTTAAACGTCCCACCAACAGTATTTCAGTCATTTGGAGAATATGTCTTCTTGAGACACCTATAGTTATGTCACACTGCAGTATCACGCCGTAGACATGTGACAGACATCAGGCATAAACACATTATCCTGATACCAGGTCAACTTGTCCTGGAACTACCCTTAGATGGCAGAGGAGGGCATCTAATTTTGCAAATTTGCAGCTTATTTGCACTAATAAATGTTCATGATTTGAGAAATTCTCAGAATCAATGCCCATCATAATTTCATCGCTATATCTGAATAAATGGCATGTAAAAATTATTAAAATTTGTGTAACATTTGGATGACACAAAAGAAATGAACAACAATTCACAACATGTCTTACCCCACCCACCTAAAATGCAGGCTAAAAAGCTATACAGCAAATACAGGATATCATTCAAGAACACACCCTTAATAATGATGCAGGGTCCTCCGTGGCCGAGAGGGTAAAGTCACTGACTTCAGCACTCACTCAGCCCCTCAACGCGTGGGTTGGAATCCCGGCAGGGTCATTCGGATTTTCATGTGAGGAAACATTCCACCTGGCTTGCGGTAGGTCGATGGTTCTACCCGGATCGGGATCTTCCTCCACCTGTAATAAGCTGGACGTCGCTATATGACTGAAATACTGTCGAATCGACGGTAACTCAAATAGTCATGTCAAGTCAAGTCAAGTCAAGTCAAGTCAATAATGATGCAATGTATTACCAGATAACATGTCAACCGTTTCCTTTTCGTAAAAAATATATTTAAAAAACGAAACTTTTTTTTTTAAATTTCATGATGGCTAATGAGAATCACAGATTTAAGACTGACACTTTAATATGACCTTTTATTTAAATCTTCCCTGTGTACTTCACAGGAACAGGAAGTCGGGGTGAAAATAGTCAGCCTGCGACCGAAAAAGTGAAATACGTATTAACATTTTCAGCACATTTACCATTTTGAAGGCATTTTTCAGGGGAAAAATGCTAATTGATGTTTCTGATTGTTTTAAATGTCATTAAGTATAAAATAATATCTATAACTGAACAAAATATTTGAACCTTAACTGTATTTTATTCTTTTAATTCTGCGTCAATCTTGTAGTTAATTAGTTCACTTCAATATCATTTCTATAGTAATAAAAATAACAGGAAGAAGATTTAGAATAGAATACATAGTTTGCGTCATTATTCTATTAAAACATTTTTTTTATAAAGATACCAAAAAATTTTGATTACGTGCTGATATGTACAAATTAGGTTTTCAAAATAAATATCAGTAATAGATGTATAGCACAGTCAAACATATAAACCAACAGACACACAATATCAAGCACGTGTTTACATCAATAATGATTCACTCGTCACTACTTGTCTTTTACAATATGCCGCAACATCGTGCAATGGATGACTTCAATTAACCCAGCTAATGTATTGATATCTTTCACAGGTGTCAGTGCAACACATGTTCTAGGACACGGATATTTTTACCAATAAATACTGCATGAACACCTAGGGAAGATCATTGTTTCTGTACAGGACCTGCAAGATGTGGAAGACTCATATAGCAGTAAGAATTTATTTTATGTTTTTTACAAAACATTTTATGTATTGAGATTGGAAATTGAGAAAGTTTCTCATCTTACATTATGAAAGAACAGTAGTTTAAATATTTTTATGTTACGAAGTCAAAGAAAGCAGGGTCGAATTCTATCAATAATTCTTAGAGCTATGTAAAACTTGAATATTTAAGGGCGAATTTAATCATTCTTGTTTCTCTAATAAAATACCCTAATGTTTAATTTCTATCAATTATTGTTAGTCATTGAGGTAATAATTCATTTCAACTTTTTTTTTTCCATTGAAATTCATGTCAACTTAGTCGTGCTCTTAAATATTTCATAAGATAGAAACGGTGGAATATGTATCTACCAAGTTTAAGAATTTAGGCATTACTTAACGCTGTATATTGTTCGTGGAAATCGATCCCGATCTTATTTGGATGAAATTAACTTATTCATTAAATTATATACTTGAAAAATAAATGACATTATTTCTTAGTATTTTTCAAAAGTTACAAATACCTGACGAATTCTAAAAGGCTTAACTTATTTCCTACATAGTGTTTAATTAAGATAATAAATATTTATTGTTACAGATAAACAAATCAATATCAAGTAGCATCATTTATTTTAAACTTAATTTACCCACACAATGAAAATGAATCATATATATCAATAAAGCAAATACAGTACTTATGAATTGGAAAACAAGATTTAATATAGATTAATTTCAAACACGTTCACGTTCCATGTTTGATAAGTAAGTACAACATGTAATCTTAATAACGATATCAATAGATAAATATACGAATCAGTTCATCAAAGTACAGCATTGTATTTGGACTGGGAAAAAGGGAAAAAAAGGAAATGTCATATTTGAAAATCAAATAGCAAATACTTTTCAAAACAGTAAACATAATAATAATAATAATAATAATAATACAATCTGAATAAAACATAGAAAGGTTAAGGCGGTACGTTATATTATTATATAATCACAATATCATTGAAACGGGCCCATAATGCAAAATTGTTTAATGCATAGAGTATCATTATAGCAATATATGCAAACAATTGGCAAATGTAGATTTATATGTGATTAACAGGATGATATATGTAAATAATTTTTAGACAACAGATATTTTTCGCAACTAAGTATGCGAGTACGTATGTGAGGGTAATGATATAAATTTTAAATTTGTCGGATATCATTTGTCAAATTCCTTTTAAGGTCATTGTATTTACCCTCGGACTGTACTTTACTTTTACTTTATTTCTTTTCTATTGTAACCTCAGAAATCTTAAATATTTACCCTTGATATATATATCAAGTAAAATTAATTACTGTAAGATACATTTTTACTGTATAAACAAATTCTTCCGGCAGAATGTTTGAAAACTTTTAAAATTATAAAGTAGAATCTCTGGTTCCCACTCAAATTCTATCGATAGTAATGGCCACACTTTGAGTAAGTGCATGCTATTCATACTTAGGTGCAGTGTTTTTAAGAACTTGGGCTCGATATGTATTTTATTTGGCATTCATTAAGTTATGTTTTTTTGTATTTATTTCATTAAACAATTCAACATTGATTTCATTTAACTTAAATGATCTTTATTCTCAAAGAAACGATTCAAATCAAAATCGAAATTCCTAAATTCGCACATTGTATTGTTCGTGGAGCTGATTAAGTAGAAACCCAAATAATGGTGACGCTTAAAGACATTAAGAGAAAATATTTTTAGTATCTTGTCTTAAACCTAACAGTTCATTTCCGTATTAATAAGGAAATACAAAAAGGCTCTATGTGTAATCCATAATATTTTAAAAATTAACTCTAAACTCCAGAAGGGGGCGCATGGACAAATCAAACACGGGAACAGGACATTACATGAAATAGGAAAAAAATACGAAAATACCAACAAATTAACGCATTTGAATAAGTAATCACATGATCTAGCGTAACTAAAGCAAATATAGCATACAGTGATTAAAATAATATCCAAAATGTCCAAAAATGAATCATACGTATGAAACAGATACGTATTTGAAACCCCGAAAGAAAATATCGGTCACTGAAAACTATTACTATCACAACTTTACATTCGACTGCAATACCAATGTTGCACATGCGCAAACGGAAGTAACAGTAATGTATATACAGTACTGAATACCATCCAGAAAAACCTAAGTGATATTTATCCAGTTAAGCATGTTTACGTGAAAGATCAAATATTAATAGTAACTTGTAATAAAACATATTTATATTTCAATTATTATAAAATATATTTCTGCTATTTCATATTTTAAAATCATTGTATATAGACACACATATTCTTAATTATGTTATGCTCTTCATTTTGAAACATTTCAATTCTTTTCAACATACAAGGGCGTGTATTTCGTCATATAAATTACATTTAAATATACATGTATAATGACATTTATCCTCTAATTTGCTGCATAAGCTACTAGTAAAAGTATATTGCCAGCCCATCTTCAAATTCTAACAGTCAAAGAAAAGTTATTCTAAGTTTGATTATACCAAATCTAAACTTATCGATATTGATAATATTGTATATAAAATATAGCTGAAATCATAAATATGTTAATAAAAATCAGCCCTAATAACTTAATCTCCGCCTAAATACACAAATAACATAGTATTTTAGTTGTTGTTTTTTAACAAGAGATAAAAACAGTACTTCATTATGATTATGATGATTAAGATGTTGTTGATGATGATGATGATGATGAATATATTGCTGGGATAATAACCTTTTAGAAAGTGGAATAAAACGAACTTTTGGTATACAAAAAGGCCAAATGCAGTGATGTCTTTGTATTTCATTATATTTATAGCCGTTTGGTTTAAGTAAATAACACCTGAAAGAGAAGCAAGTGTCAGCTAGCTTATTGATGTCAAATTAAAAGAAAATTCGTCTCACCTTTACCTTCCATAACACCCCTTAAATCATTTTATATTAGTAAACTTACTGATTAGTCCGGCCAAAAAAAGCCACGGTAATCAGTTCCCCTCATTCAAATGCATGCTATTTCTTCACCATGTGTTAAGAGATCTGACCCCAAAGTGTGTTTGATTTGCTACTATCCTATCTAGTAATGCAACAATGCAACGCACTTTGGGATCCAATTTGACCCCAGAGTACGTTGTACCCCAAAGTGCGTTCGACGACTTTTATCATATGGCATTGTGCTCAACAGCCTTTTCCGGTTTTGTATAGCCATCACATATTTTCTTATATTTAACACGTTACATAATATATAACTTTTATGCCGAATTACATCACTCCGCGCCACGCGTGTGTATTCTCTATGTATGCACAGAGTGTTGAACTCGAACAGCTGGATTAAATGTGTTTGATTCATTATTCATATGATGTTGAATATGTATGAGAAATACACACGTTAAATCGTTATTTTCAGTTATTATTGAAACTATTTTCTTGGTGTTAGATTACAAAAGTACTTCGTTCACAGTCCGTTTATTCATCTGTTTATTTGTTTGTTGTTATAATCGCGATTTGTTGTCACTACATGTAATATGATAAAATAATCTGGCATGAATTATCATTTCATATCAAATTTTACTAAACTCGTTCACGAGAATATTATTCAGCGAGCCTCTGGCGAGTTAAGTAAAATTTGATATGAAATAACAATTCATGTCAGATCCTATATATATATATATATATATATATATATATATATATATATTAACTAATGACATTAACTTAAACGCACTTACATACAAGACTCTGTTGACTTCGTAAAATCACGTATACGTGTAGTAAAAATTCTTAACGGTTAGATGCAGTACATTATGGGTCACATTCTGCAATTTTATAGGCTTAAAATGTTGGTTATACAGTGAAAAGTATTAAATACGTAATTGTGTTTGTTTCACAAACAGTGTTTTAATCTGCAATTTCATTGGTTGAAAACGTACTTCTACTATGTTATACACTGAAACGTTTTAATTATGCAATTGTTTTCCTCTAAAATATTGGCAAAAGATTTAAAAAAAAACAAAAAAACAACAACAACAACAACAACAACACAAAATCTCCTTTTTTGAAATAAAAACATTTTGTTATGCACGAAATTCAAGTTTTAGTGTAATATGATCAATGTTTAATGCTAGCTATGAAAAAAATTGTTAATTCTAATGATTTATAAGTAATAAATCATTTATTTGTAAAATCAGTATTACTTTAGACCATCTCATCGCGTCGTTTGTATTTTGAAAATATACTTTGTATAAGATGGTTTTCCCTTTTTATGTACAAACATGATCACTTGTTTATTATCTAACTTTTCTATGTTTTACAATTATTAACAAACAAAACGTCCAACTGTATGACACGTTTCTCAATAGAAAATACGTACGAAAAAATTTCAATGTCCTTTATAACGGCATGTACTCATGACGTTGTGTGATGAACAGTTGGCCGACCGACCCTTTCTCCATTGCTTATACTCTGTCTGTCATCACAAAAGCGTTTATGACATTTGTATATCAGAAATTTACATACACCCATTCCATTTGCTTAAATATTTTTTTGTTTATATCGGTGACTTCCTAATGTTTACACAATATCTTGTAACTACTCTTTGCTCTAAGGTGACATATTTTGACGTAATTTGACGTTTTCTGTGGTGAAACCGTCTCCATTGGCATAAATAACAAACGTTTAAATTATTTTCCACAAAACAAAAAGCTTAATGGAAATGACATTAAGATAAATGTAAATGGTGTCATTTGATTAAGCCTATCTTTGTTTTAAAGAACAAGCCGATCAACATCAATAAGATTCCACCTGCGGTGGAGAAATAGAATAGGGTTGCTATAGCAGCCGGTTTCTAGTTAACTATATGTAATGATACATGAATAAAGGATTATTTTTAATGATTATATCAAACACAAATGTCGACAAATGGTACATTGTTGACTAATGACAGCACATTGTATTAATGACAAAAACAAGGCAGTCCAAAGGACAGCTATATCCCCCGCCGCTGGCCAAATATTAGAATTTGTTTGGTCATAGGATTATGTTCACCTTAACCTGGCATGGTTGTAGCAGACATAGAAGATCAGTTTATGACAAGTTTTACGTGGGAACAGTACAAAAAGTGAACATCAATGAAGTATAGGATGTGTTAGGTAACCACAAAATACATGTGTAACTCAATTAAAAACTTTATATATCATGACATAATTTGTATGATTGTGAACATGACACGAGATATCGAGATGACATGAAAAAGTGGAGGCTTAAACATTTGACCTTCAAGGATGACCTTGACCTTGAGCCAGCGTGACCGCCTCATGCCTTCTGCACATCAGCTCAATGAGGTTAACAAGCGGACACGAAAATAATATTTGACCTTCAAGTATGACCTTGACCTTGAGCCAGCATGACCGCCTCATGCCTTCTGCACATCAGCTCAATGAGGTTAACATTTTAGCCGAGTTTGAAGAAAATGTGTCCAAGCGTTCATGAGATATGGAGCGGACACGAAAATAACATTTGACCTTCAAGTATGACCTTGACCTTGAGCCAGCATGACCGCCTCATGCCTTCTGCACATCAGCTCAATGAGGTTAACATTTTAGCCGAGTTTGAGAAAATGTTTCAAGCGTTCATGAGATATGGAGCGGACCGAAAATAATTTGACCTTCAAGTATGACCTTGACCTTGAGCCAGCGTGACCGCCTCATGCCTTCTGCACATCAGCTCAATGAGGTTAACATTTTAGCCGAGTTTAAAGAAAATGTGTCCAAGCGTGACCGCCTCATGCCTTCTGCACATCAGCTCAATGAGGTTAACACTTTAGCCGAGTTTGAAGAAAATGTGTCCAAGCATTCATGAGATATGGAGCGGACACGAAAATGTTTCGGACACACTGACGGACTGACGGACGGACTGACGGACGGACGGACGGACGAAGGGCATTCCTATAACCCCCCTCCCGCTTCGCGGCGGGGGATTAATCATACATGTCATATTGACTAGCTTTTATAATCATTTAACTCATGAATATTCCTGTTTAAATTTATGTTTAAAAAATGATGAATATTAAGTTACTAAACTTTAAATGGTATATAAAACAAAGTATTTTTTTCTTGGATGTGCAAACTTTGTAGTATCTGAGCTACAAAACCATTGCGTCATTGAATACTTTTTTTTGTTTGCCCAAAACGGATGTACATCTAAATAAACATATTCTTTGGAAAAGACCGATGTTTTCTGTTTTTGGTGCAGGTTCTGTGTCTGATTCTAGTAGTGGTGAACGTATCTGCCCAAGGAGAAGGAACATATGGTCCAAATTGTTTTAATGAGACTGTGAGTAACATTACACATATTACTGTATTAAATAACATTATAAGTCATTATTAGTAAAGTATACTCAAAGGAAAAAGAAACGTAGGGTAACTAGAATTTGTAGTAGCTAGACTCAAGTTTTTACCTCCTAACCTTGCAATTAATCTCATTTGATAGACACCGTCTCATTCTTAAGTATTTATTTTGTTTGAAAAAAAAAACACACAAAAAAAACAACAAAAAACAAACTTATACCGTCGAATACTTCCTATTTAAAAACTGACACAAAGGTTTACCCTGCGTTTCTTTTTCCCTTTGAGTATATATAAACATATACAACAAGGACAAGGGATTCATGGATAATCATACATAAATGGCGATCAACATTTACTCAGCTGGCATATACGAGATGTGATAGCAGGAGACTATTTTGAAGGAATGTGATGGAACTTTACATACTCACCAACCCTCCATGATGTTAATTATGACTGATCCTCGTATATATCACAGCATTAAACAAAAACATTTGATATTTTACATGTGTACTTTTTTCTTATAAAAAATACAATTTTATAGCTCAAATCTCTCAGCCCCTCACCGCTGTGGGTTCGAATCCCGGTAGGGACTTCGGATTTTTCAGCCTTCCAGCTTGCTTGCGGCAGGTCGGTGGTTCTATCCGGGTACCTTTGTGTACTCGGGGTCTTCCTCCACCTGTAATTATCTGGACGTCGCTATATGATTGAAATACTATCGCAGCGACGGTAAACCCAAACAACAACAACAACAACAATTTTATAGCTCTTCTTGTAGCTTATTCAATATTTTTGAAATAGTAATAAAAATATATATAGACATTTCATTTAGTAGTTTTAAAGTATGTTTATTTTAAATTTTATGCCATGTAATATGTCTTGGACTGGAATCAAACTCGTTATTGTGTGTGTTTATTTTTTCTCTTTTCTCTCTTTCCTTTTTTATTTACGGTTTTAATTACCATCAACATTGCTATCTCAGGATTGCATTAACCAAGGATGGCTTGAATCTGTGTGCTTACCACCTGGAAATTGTGATAATATAGATTGTCAACGGAAATGCTTCTTTTGTAAGTAATGATTCAACCTATTCTGCAGTATTTTTTTTATTGCACTATAGAACCATTGACAACTAGAGGCGTCATTTCCTAAGTAAAAAATCTCTGTGTTTTCATTTGCCTTTGTACTATGAAACATAAAATATCCGATGATGATAAAGGAGTTGTAATCAGTCTGAACTGTGGTGCTTAATAAGAAATGATAATATTCACTTGCGATGTTATTCTTTTTAACCCTTTCCCTCATATAGACTCATTTTGACGCACTCAGTAGGTACCACATAAAGCCTGATCTGCAGAAAACCACAATTAAACCTTACCAAATTTAATTACAAAATCCTCATTTCCAGACCACTGAGGAGCAGCGAACAGCATAAAACCTGATCAGCCTGCGAGTTACTCGCAGGCTGATCTGGTTTTATGCTGTTCGCATAGGTCTTTTCATGGTGTCTTCTATGAGGGAAAGGGTTAAATAAATAAATAAATAAATAAATAAATAAATAACACTAATCAATTTATATGTAGTTATGAAGATTTTATATGACGGAATCTATCTTTTGCGTTCACTAGTTGTTTCGCTAAGCTGATTACCTTTAATCACAAAAATAAACAAACAGGCCCTATGGAGACATAAGTTCGTTTAATACTAGGCCGAGATTTCGATCCGGGCCCAGATTTCCAACCTGAAGTATACGAGTAATATCTCTATGAGATTTCACAAAGACTCAAATCGCCGGTCGCGACATACCATAGTCGTAAATAATGGTACTGGTATAGCTCCGTTGCTTGGCGCTCAGCATAAAAGGGTAGTTCCAGGACTGGTTTGCCGTGTGTCAGGTTAATGTGACCGGGTGAGGTATCATGCCACATGTCTACGGTGTGATACTGTAGTGTGGCAGATCTTTATCTGTCTCAAGTAGGCATCGTCTCCAAATGACTGAAACTGTCGGTGGAACGTTCAACCCACTAAACAAACAAACAAGCAAATACGAATGAAATTAAAACATACTATAAGTTCCTAAACTTGTACTTTTCAGGCAACTGCACAAATGGAGGGACTTGTGAGATACTCAACCAAAAAGGAGACTTTATATGTCATTGCCCCCCGGGCTTTACAGGAACATACTGCGAGAATGGTTTGACATTACTGTATATTACTGTTGGGTTATTGTGCAGTAGTGATAAGTGTGTATTCTAGTTTCTTAAGTTTGGTGGCGCTGAAAAGAACATTCGAACGAAGTTTTGATGTTGACTCAGCTCCTCAACACTCAGCTATTGAACCCTTGAATTGTAATCTTAAATTTCAACCCAAAAATATTTGTTGGAGAGATCGACTTACCCATTCGACATTGGTGTAATCAAATCGAATCGTTCATCTAGAAAATATTGGTTGAGTCAACAAAATGGTCAGAAATTACAAAATATGTCGATGGGCCAAATCTAAAATCTAAATACCATACATAACAAAATACTGGATTTTTAAATAAGTTCTTTATCTTTCTTTGCTAAAAAGATGTTAAGTCTTGTATATGAAGAATGCTGAACTGTAACTCTTGACAATATAGCATTGCGTAACTCGGCAATATCAAATGAAGTTACTCGGCAGAATAATGTACACGTATATACATAAGACATAACGATGGGATTTCTTAAACTGGAAAAGTGCAAAGAAATGTGCAGAGTGCAGAGAGAGTCCACAGAGTTTAAACATATACATGCATCGTGGAAAATGCCGAAGTAAACAAATTCTCACAAGTAATGCCACTGAATCTTACAAGTCCTGTAATTTAAAACTGGCTTATAACCTGTATAAATGAGCTTGTGGTTTGTATTTCAAATGAAACACAGCTTATTGTGCATTTTTTTTTGCTGGTTATTATCAACAAAGTCCAACTAGAATGAAAATACTCGTAATAATAAAACTCGATAATAGATCAAGTAAACTTCAAGCTTCAATTTAACTTTTGGTAAGAATGTTTAAAACTAAATAGTTGAAATAGTTCATAGCGTATAAGTAAGTCATTTATCGGGACTCTCCAATATACAGTAAAATGTTAATAGTAAGGCCACATTATTAATTTCTTATTGGGACCTTATTAGTGAAGTGGTCTGATTATCAATTAAATGTAAATAAAAAAAAAGCAAAAAAACTGGAAATGTAATTAAATTAACCCACTAACTTTTATCTTTTATACTTTGTTTTTGATTTATTTCGTGTACTCAAGCGGTATATTACATAGAGTTATACAACTGTGTTCTCGAACGATATATAACCTATATACACAAATGTTTACTCGAACGAAAAGTTAAACATATATTAAAGTATGTACTCGAACACACGCGTTTATAATGGAGCGATAAATACATAAACAAGTAAACGTGGACTTAATCGACGTGTTACAGATATAGACGAGTGTGCTTTTGATCCCAGTCCATGCCCCGACCCCGCTGATGGTGGTATTTGTAACAACACTTATGGGTCGTTTGTGTGTGAATGCTGCGAGGGTTACACTGACGCGGGTACTGACCCCTTCTCGTGTGCCGGTATATATTTTTGTTTTTGGAAATATATTTGTTTAGTATTTTCCTCTTGTGTTTTATATCTAATATCTGTTGGCAATATTTGGCAATTAATGACTTTACTCCAAATGATTCCAAAGGAAATGGTGATGAAAGTGACAGATGTGTTAAATGAATTGCCCGTTGTTCAATTTTTGGCACTTCATATATGTGAATAGTCAAAATTCTATTACCTGTCGTTACAGATCACAACTTTATAATTTAAGATAGAACTCTCGTTAAGTTTTAAATATACTGTTTGCACTTAAAAACGACGACAAGAAAATAAAAAAATGAATTAATGCTACCTTGACTTACGAGACTGATATTCAATGATAGATAACGAAGATTAGTTGTAGTTAAATAATGGTACTGATTGTAGTTGCGCGTTTTTATATAAAATTCATGAAACTGTAATATTATCGGACCCTAGTTTGACGTTATTGTTGTATTGCGTCACTGTTACTAACCAATTATATACCATAAGCGATTATAACATATCTGTTGTTCTAGTTATGCAACGTCTGTCATCATTATTTGACTGTCGCTAATACCTGTATATCTTCTGTGTTAGTTCTCTTCTGTTTCTTGTTGTATAATATTACATATGGTTTCTGTCTGGCTGTGTTGTGCATGGCTATTGACCAGTATATATAGCTGGCCAGTCAAGGGTCTAGAGAGAGCTCTTGAAAGAGACCTAGGGAGACCTTAGGACACAGACCCTCCAGTTCCGACCATGGACTAGGTACGCTACATGGCAGCGCTCAGTCTGAGTGGGCCATGGCCTGTCATGCTAAATAAAAGGTAAACTGGATGAAGGCTATTTGTTTTGACTACGACCATTATACGACAAAACCAGATAATTACACCACAGCCTTTTTTTCAAATACATAGTAATTTATGAATCTAAATGCATAGCAAATCCCCTTAGATATTCGTCCCTTGCTATCATAAATGTGTAATAATAATGTGTATAATTATATCACTTTTTTCAGAGGTTACTTTTTACATAATCTTTGCGATGACAAAATAAACACTGCTATTTTTAAGATGTAAACGAGTGCGATACCATGAGCCCATGTGATGTAAACGCAATCTGTACGAACATAGACAATCCTGGATGTGGAAATATA
>CM037779.1:309620-359620 GCA_021229015.1 Solen grandis
GATGACCATTTAGATTAGCCTGATAATCATGGTTTCAGCCCTAATAACTAAAATAACTATCAAGGTTATCCGTTTACTAAGGGAGAAAACTTGCAGAATCATCTCTTCATAGTTCACCCAGGCCAAGTTCAGCTGCAGCATTCCATATAAAAATACACCCTTAAAAATGTCAAATTCATGTCATTGCTTTCAAACTTTGTAAACTTGTTCAGCAACATAAGTGCAATGAGTAGAAAAGGGCAGACACTATCATGTAATTTGACAGATACATGGCCCTTGAAAGATTCAGCATGGCCTTTTTATACTCCCGTCGAAGATGGGACGTATTATGGATTCACCTGCAAGCGGTCGGTCGGCGTCCAATGATGTTGTCCGGTCTCTGACTCGGACAAACGTTAACCAATCTTAACCATACTTGGTCACAATGTATAATGGCACAAAATCTTGGTTCCTGTCGATAACCAGCCACATTGCCCCAGACACTCCGGAGTTATGGTCCTTGAATTGATGAAAAACGATCAAATCAATAGTGTCCGCTCTCTAACGTGAACGCTCGTAAACTGATCCTTACTAAACTTGGCCATAATGTATATGGGCACTCTTATCTTGGTTCCTTTCGGTAACCAGCCATAACCATTTTGGAGTTATGGCCCTTTAATTGATGAAATATGCTAAATCACTTCTTTACTCAAACAAACATGAACTGATCTTGTCAAAACTTATTCAAAATTTGTATGTGCACAATATGGTGACTACGTTTGTTAACCAGTCTAAATATCTAGAACACTGTAGAGTTATGGTCCTTTAATTGATGGAAAATTGCAAAATTAACAGTGACAAACGTGAACCAATCTTTACCAAACTTTGTCACAATGTGTATCGGCACAGTATCCCAATCGAGTTTGAAAACCAGTCAGAATATTCCACTTTAGATTTATGACCTTTGAGTTGATAAAATGGCAGGACGGGCATATTTTGCGATATCCAGCGCTCTTGTTTATACCATAAAGAACTGAGAATAGTCGAGCGCGTTATCTCCCTGACAGCTCCTGTTATTCTAACCCTTCAACTTTATCAAGACTGTCTTACATGGTAAAAGTATTTGTGACATCATCTTCAACAATAGTTCATGTTTATTTATTTATTTATTTATTTATTTATTTATTTATTTATTTATTTATTTATTTATTTATTATCATCATTTTTGCAGGAGATGGCACAACAGAGGCCTTGACCACAATGTTGACAGGGAGCTCCGAGGAGCGACTCCCGGAGGCAAGGCGAGGCCATAGCGGTGCAACATCGGTCGACACACACCCTTTTATTTGGAAAGAGTTGAAACAATCCGGTTATGTTACGTTATTTGGCGAGGATGAACCGCATAATGGCGCTTTTAATCTTCGGTTACTGGGCTTTAAACAACAGCCTGTGGACCATTATATGCGACCTTTTAATTTACGTTTATGGAAGAGCTACCTGCACAAAGGTTTTTGCCACGGACAAATCCCCAGGTACCAGGTTGCATTAAACAGTTTGAGAGAGTACTTTGATGTGTACGAGAGTAAGAAATTATTTGGGTTATTTTTCCAGTCAGAGATGTCCCATAACGATAACAACATGGCACAAAATATGGACGATGGTCTCGTCGATTTTCTGAAATATTTTAGGAATCAAAGATACCTCAATAATACTTTATTGATTCTGTTCAGTGATCATGGCGCACGATTTAACAACCTTAGAGCCACAGAAAGAGGGAAATTAGAAGAACGCATGCCGTATATTGGATTCTTATTTCCGGATTGGTTTAAAAATAAATATCGGGTTGAAATGGACAATTTTGCGATGAATTCCAAGAGATTGTCAACACCGTATGACATACACGCAACATTAATGCATGTTTTATATCATAGGAGTCCTAAGTCGGGAAACATTCAAGATATTGGTATCAGCTTATTTGATGAAATTCCCCCGGAACGGACGTGTGCGCATGCGCGTGTTGATCCTCACTGGTGTGCTTGTATGAAATGGGAAGCTGTGTCTGTTGAAAATAACACAATTGTTGAACGTGTTATGGAGCACATTATTAGTCAAATCAACACAATTTTATCACCTCGTGCCAACATGTGTAGAAAATTGACATTAAAGACAATTATCAAAGTATTCAAATCTTCATTTAATTCGAAAATGCTTTCATTTAAAAGAAGTAGCGACGCTGACGGAAGAATTCCGGAATTCTCCGACGGAGCACTACAGCAATGGACCCTGTATTCCGTTACGTTCCAAACATTTCCTGGTGGGGGAGTGTTCGAAACCACCGTGCGCCACTCCACTGACTCAGGACAGCTTACTATGAATGTAAAGGATATTTCGAGGACAAACAAATACGGCAACGCTCCACTGTGTTTGGAAGACAAACATCTTGAGCTTCGGCCATTTTGCGTTTGCTACAACTAAGTTGTGTGTGTGTGTGTGTGTGTGTGTGTGTGTGTGTGTGTGTTAAAAAACTTACTTACCTATCGTTACTTATGTTTGTTTTCCAACACAGGTCCGATACGTCCGACTTTATAATTTGGATTCTCTCTTTTGATGTTTGACTTCTGGTTTGGTTGAGGTGTGATTATTAAGGACCAGAACCTGTCAAATTTGTTTTCAAAAGAAATAATAGATTTTGAGTCTATAATGCGTATATAAATTGTTCCAAAGATTCGATACTCTTAACAAATCATAGATTTGTTGTTTTTCTTTTTTTTTCATACACTATTATTCCATTATTTGTTTGCTTTATTTACATAGTCTTGCTTAAATATTATTGTTAGCTCACCAGAGCACAACGAGCTTAAGGTGAGATATTGGGGATCACTCTCCGTCCGTCGTCAACAATTTGCTTTACAATACATCTCCTCTGAAACCACTGCGTAGAAATTAATGAAACTTTGCATTAATGATCATTGGCCTTTCACATAAAAGTGCTAAAATAATTTGATCCATGCGAAACTCTGGTTACCATGACAACCAGCAGGATTTTAATGAGAACTTAAAAACTCCTCCTCTCTGAACCAATGGTCAGAATTTACTTTTATTTGACTCAAATTGTCACCTCATGGCCCTCTGCCATAACTGCTAAAATAAAGGTGATCCCTTGAAAAAGCAGGTCCCTAGTGGGTCGGCTTACTATATAGAAAATTTCAACATTCTTTTTTAATGAAGCCAAATTGTCAGATTTAAATTTCATTAGGCACAAATGGTCACATCATAACTGTCTACTATAATTGCCAAAAGTTGATCCCTTGAAATATGAGGCCTCCAGAGGGTTGGCTAGTTTCTATGTACTCAATATAGAAAATGTCAAAACAATTTCCTCTCTATGAAGCCAATAGTCACAATTTAATTTCATCTAGAATAAACTGTAACCTTATTGTCCTGTACGATGATTGCTTAAGTATTTTCGATCCCTTGAAAACAGGCCTCCAGATGGTTGATTTGTTTTCTAATTTAAAAATTCTTTGTATCTGAAATTTGAATTTGGTTGATGCTGAAGGTAACCAGATAAAATCTAGTGACTTGATTTGTTTTAAGCTTATGTACTCTGGTGAGATATCTATGGCCAATACGGCCCTTTTGTTTAAATGTATGTGTTTTCTATCAGTTTGTTATGTCATATAAGTGTTGACATATTTTATCGTCTCTTCTAGCTCACAAGAGAGTGGCTATGCACGATTTAGCTGTATTTTGTATTATTTTATACAATGTTTGTATATAGATGGAACTTGAATAAAGAATTCACTAATAACATCTACTTTACATAAGTACTTTGCACCAAATTAAATCTGCAAAGCATTTGATTCTGTGTATTTCAATTTCCCCGCGCTTACATTTTCCTATGACCCAATCATACTGTTTCTTTGTCATGTCCGACCCGCATTTCTAGGAGTCCACTGTTTAAAAAATATTACGAAGCAGTCCACGTTTTTACACTTTAATGCTTGCAAAGCTTAAATCACAACTTTACACATGCACATCCTATCAGTTACACTGTTTGTTATTTTCATGGGTTGCATTTGTTTGCATGGAATAAGATTGACAGTATTTCATTATTCTTTAATTCAAGACATGTGGTAGAGACACAAACATGTGGCATGATACCACCCAGTCACATTATCCTGACACCGGACCAGACGGGGAGCGCCAAGCAGAAAGTTTACGACTTTGGTATGTCGCATACGCTTAAAGGTTGAAATCACGTACACATCGTCGGTGTTTTCCGTAAAACAGTATGTTGTACGGAAAAGACCGACCCCGCAGATATTCTAAGCGTTCGGTTGAAACCGGAGTGTATTTTTTCATTATTTGACTATGTATTCAATTTCAACGTATAAGAAAATCTTGATATGATCTATTATGCCCGTAAATGATGGGCAAATTAGAGAAATAATCAAAGGATATGACAATTAATATCACTTCCGAACTAATATGTCAAGAGTTGACTCTCGTCATCTTGGAAAGTTAGAAATCGAAAAACTGCAGGAACTAATCTGGCTCTGTTTCTTATGGTACAAATCTTCCATATATGTGCTAGTTAGTAAGATTATATTGTCAAACAAAACAAAATACATGTATGTATTTTTACAACAGAGAGTGGCAAATTATCATCTTTTGCTGATTTTAGTCCAGAGTGAAATTTTGCTAAAGAGTTATTTCAGAATCGAATTACATGTACTTTATATCTGAACGGTAAAATATGTTTAAACTTTTCCTAAATGTTGCATAGAGGTGAAAAACATGTTTTATAAAACGATGATTGTTGCTCATGGGATAGAGAAACACATACTTGAGTGGAAAACCTAGGTTATATAAAATCATGTCATGGTGAACACTTTTCCATACCGTATGGCTTTTTAGTAAAATATTTAATGCAAATGGTTTGGTATATGAATTAAACATTATTTTAATACACATATATTGATGGTTACTTTGGTAACCAATTTGTACAAAATATTGACAATATATTGAATTTAACCCATTTTTGTGTTGCTTAGGTGTTTTCATTTTTGTGTTACCTGCTGTAAGCAGAGGTGACACATATGAATCACTTTTCCGTTGTCTGTCTGTCTGTCCGTCAAACTTTTTCCGTCACGCTTCAGCAGGTGACACATGTGATTCGAAGAACTCTCTTGCCAATGGGGGTAGGGTAATGCAAATGTCAATAACTTCTTTATATGTCGGTAAAGTTTCTTAGAATTTTACATTTGTATTAGTAGCACAATACAGACTCAGAAAATATATATATGTATATTCCCGAAATGGGCGGTTTTCCGTGCAATCCCGAATTCATTTTTCAGGAACCAACGACTATACCAATCTTAACGAGGGAGTGTAGAACAATTCTTGTTTTTAGCTCCACTTTTCGGAGAAAGAAGTGGAGCTACAGTCATGACCCTCTCGTTGGCGGCGGCGGCGGCGGCATCGGCGTTGGTTAAGGTTTTCGTTCAAGTCCATTTCTCCAGAATAAATTAAAATAATCACTTCAAATGTGGTATACTTGTTAACAATCAAACAAGAAACTTATTTCAAAAAGAGCAGGTAACTAAAAAAATAATTTTGGCAAAGTTATGGCCCTTTTTCGACTTAGACTTTACTTGGCTGGTTAAGTTTTTTGTTAAGGTCAATTTTTCAAAAGCTTTCAGTTAGATTCCCTTCAAACTTGGAAAACTTGTTAACTATCTATTAGGGAACGGATTTCAAAATAGCAGTTAACCCTAAACATATTTTTGGGGCCTCCGTGACCGAGAGGGTTAAGTCGCTGATTTAAACAGTCACTCAGCCCCTCGCCGCGTGGGTTCGAATCCCGTCAGGGTCATTCGAATTTTCATGTGAGGGAGCCTTCCAGCTGTCTTGCGGTAGGTCGGTGGTTCTACCCGGATGCCTCCGTGCATTCGGGGTTTTCCTCCACCTGTAATTAGCTGGACGTCGCTATATGACTGAAATACTGTCGAAGCGACGGTAAACTCAAATAGTCAAGTCAAGTCAAAAATAATTTTGACACAGTCATAGCCTTTCTTCGACTTACAATTTTCTGAAATGGTCAAGATGTTTCCCTAAAACTGTCAAGCATATTCACTTCAAACTTGGAAAACTTGTTTACTATCTTTAGGGGCACCCATTTCAAAAACGCAGGTATCCCTAACATTCTTTTTAGCATGGATATGCCCTTTTCTTTGACTTTCTGGGCTGGTAAAGTTTTTTGTTACGGTTAATTTCTCCATTACCGTCAAACATAATCACTTCAAATTTGGCATACTTTTTCAATATCAAAAAAGGACCCAATTCAAAAGAGCAGGTAACCCTGAACAACTTTGTTCACAGTTACATCCCCTTTTTAACTTAGAATATTCGATTGGTTAAAGTCAATCCCTCAAAAATTGTCAAACATACTTATTTCAAGGTTGTAATACTTGATCACTTTCAAAGCTGAAAAATATTTCAGAAGTGCATGTTACTCTTTAAATTCATTTTTATACAGTAATGTCCCTTTTCAACTTTGATTTTCCTTTACTGTCGATTTTAAATGGAATATTTTAGGTTCATGTTTTCCAATATCTCACCTCAGTAGGGATTGAAACTTCCTATTTGTTTTCGGGCCCAATACCTTATGTCACATGTTTTTATGTTAACACTAAAATAGTAACAGCTAACATTATACCATCCAGCATTAAAAGAAGCGGAGCGCGTTCTCTTGGGACAGCTCTCGTTATTTCTACTAATCTTCTTTAAGATGAAGCTAAAAACAGCAAGTGTGTAAAAATATAATTCTTTAGGTTTAAAATTAATTTGAGAAATTCGTGAAATGTAGACCTAAACATATTTGCAGTGGAATAGTGTTCACAAAGTTTTACTTTTCTCCATACACAAGAGTTAATATACACTCAGCTGAAATCGTGCCTTTTTTTAATTCAATATTTAACAATCATATCAGTTTCAATTTTTGCACACTACGTCTCGTGTGTATTTGTCATCGATCTAGCTTGAAATCTCTCCATGCCACATGACATCGATGATAAATACAGACGAGATATAATGTTCGAAAACTGAAACTGATATGTTGTTAAATATTGAAAATCAAATAGTAGTGCACACTGTCTTTGAAGGCTGCATATAGATATACGCCAGGTGTCTAAGAAAGTCGTGGGCATTTTTAACCTTTTACCTCATGAATATTCATGTACAATTTATGATTTGAGGAATATTAATAGATCTTCAAATTATTTATGAAACAATGGAGTTTTCTTTGCCACAGATGACTGTGTTGAAAATGAGCTACAATATTGTATAAGCAAACAGAGGAGACCCTGATCAGACAGGTCCTATAGGAGCAAACAGAGGAAACCCTGGTCAGACAGGTCTTATAGGAGCTATTTGATTCAGGTTCTGCTGTGTTTGGCTATGCGTCAAAATGAGTCTATAGGGTTAATAACTCAGACAATTCTTTCAGTTACAGACAAAATTATCTCCTTAGTCATAAATTTTCCATTTGATAACCGTGTTGATTTACAGTCATAAAGATATGCAACATAAGTGTATTTTTCATGATTTTATTACATAAAATACAATATCATTCAACAAGGCTTATATTATTCGCTATATTATTTGTTACATATTGAGACCTATCGATTTACTGTGCTTATTCGGCGTTTTTTCCCTTCGTTATTTATATAATTATAAATAATATACTTTTTTGTAATGGAAAGAATAGAAAAGCCCATCAATAACGCGTTTAAAGATACATAAACAACGTTTCTGCTTGCATCATTGATAACCTAGTAGTAGGAGGAGATTATTATCCGATTGTCTGAAATATAAACGTTTGTCTTTACACTTCAAGGTTGTATTGACACAAGTCTACATGAAAAATTAAATCGTCAGAGATTTACTCGTATGACCCTGAAAAATATTTCTTTGGCCCTCTGGCGGGGCCCTCATGCCCCCGATTTTTGCCCTTATGTCCCTGGGAATATAGTTTTGGCCCTTATGTCCCCGGACTATGATCTTTTCTCTCTGGCGTGGTCCTCATGCCCCCGATTTTTGCCCTTATGTCCCTGGGAATATAGTTTTGGCCCTTATGTCCCCGGACTATGATCTTTTCTCTCTGGCGTGGCCCTCATGCCCCCGATTTTTGCCCTTATGTCCCTGGGAATATAGTTTTGGCCCTTATGTCCCCGGACTATGATCTTTTCTCTCTGGCGTGGCCCTCATGTCCCTGAGTCTGGCCTTTATGTTCGGGTTTTTCGCCCTAGGTTGGCTCTTATGTCCCTGAGTCTGGCTCTTATGTCTCTGGGAATATATTTTTGGCCCTTATATCCCTGAATCTGGCCTTTATGTCTCTGGGAATATATTTTGGCCCTTATGTCCCTAGAGTCTGGCTCTTATGTCCCTGAGTCTGGCTCTAATGTCCCTTCCTGAGAAAATTTGTTTGGCCCTATTCCTGATCTGCCTTTATGTCCCTGTTTTCCCGGGAATGGCCTCATTATCTCGACATCAACGAAATCAACAATTTTATGTCGAGATATTAATATTTCGACATATGAATTTACATCTTACTGGAAACATGTGATTATATATTAACAATAATTCACAAAAAGCACGTTTAATGTGTCTAAATAGACCCAATATGCCTAATAAAAGGACTTGTCTTTCATTACATAGTATAGCCAAAACTGAGTTTTGTTGAAGTTGATGTCAATAACCTAGGACGAAATGTAAGTTTCTTTCAGAATACTCGCTGTTAAAACTATCAAACAACGTCGACGTTAAATCAGAGGTGTTGTGAAAATAGTTCTTACCTTTTTATAGATTCAAGATTCATATATTTTATTCAGTAACGTAAACATATACATGTTTCTTGTTACATGATCCAATGTAATATATTTTAACAAACAAACAAATATGACATGATTTTAAATAGCTATTTACAAAAGAGAGAGAGAAAGAGAGAGAGAGGTGTTAAACAAACAAAAATAAATTTCAGAGTATATTAATAGAAAACAATGTAAGGATGAACTGTGCACTGCACAGAGCACAATACATTCACAAAAGTTTGATCACAGAACAAAAA
The DNA here is from genome assembly GCA_021229015.1 of Solen grandis. Lineage (NCBI taxonomy): Eukaryota > Metazoa > Mollusca > Bivalvia > Adapedonta > Solenidae > Solen > Solen grandis. Next base: position 318,730 of record CM037779.1, read on the forward strand.
GGAAATTAAATATAGCATAGATAATACCAATATATAATAGCAGTAAGTCATATAATGATATACAATATACAATATATCAGAACGAAATGACGAGTATAATTTATATTAATTACCTTACATAAAGGTGTTTCGAAAATTGAATGCATGTTTGATAAATTTACCTAAGTTCAGTAATGTTTTATTGTCTTGATTTCATGAGTTCAGTAAATGAGTAAAATCTTGACTCAACATAGAATTGTCTTTTCAAATATAATTTCCGGATATCACTATACGCTTTACAAACACAAACAAAATGGAACTCATCCTCAATATCACCAGTTCTACAAATTGCAAAATATCTTTGATTATCTTCTGTTCTGTTAACTCCATATCTGCCACATTTAATTTGAAGTTGATGTGAAGAAAGTCTTAATTTTGACAGAGCGATTCTTGGTAAAACATCCAGATAATGTTCAAATTCGAAACTTATTTTTAATGGATTACCGTTGAAGATAGTTGTAAACCAGTTTTGTTTAAATTGATCGATTAATCTTTCCTTAAATACAATATGAAAGGTTTTACCATCAACAGTATGTGGATTTAGCTAAACATGAGAAAACCCACTTCTATCTATTAATTCTTTTACATGAAAAGCCCATTTTTTTTGCCTCTATTACAATTAATCAATAGGCTATTATACAACTTATTTATTAATATATTATCACATAATATTAAGCCAATATTTTATTCTCTTAACATGTCTATTTATAAACAGAGGAAATCTACATAATTATCGATATAGTACATGTAGATTGTTTAACACTTAATAACCATTTACACAATTTTAAATGTATTCTTTCTAAAGATTTACTTTACAATTTACAATTATTTCACAACCATAATTCAAAACAGATCCATCAAATAGTTGACAGACTGCACTTGGTTTGATTAACATTAATCTAGTAACGTATTCATCATTAATATATTTAGTGCCTTTAACCCTTTGCCAGCTAGCATTTCCAGTGTAATTAAAGATTGTACCGAGATAAATAAAATTACTTACTGTTACAAGTGGAACATTACTATATGTCCACACTTCATTACTTTTCAAGGGACCTCTGTTTCTAAAAATAACAATTTTGCTCTTATATGGTTATTTTAGACCTCGTATATAATATAGTTAAGCGAGTATGATTGCATCAATCATTAACCAGTTGAATTTCAAACATTACAATTTGCACATTTAATGTAATAATTGACACAAATTGCGCTGGTTTGGGGTGTGAAAACTTACGACTGCGATACTGACTTATTTGCACCTTCGTGAGAGTTTCAGCACGTGTCGAGATAGACACAGAGATTCGGGTGAGAAATTACCATCGGGACCAAACAAATGCGTCGATATATATATATTTAATTTAGAATAGCTCTGCGTCACAAATCAAGTGAGCTGCAATGACCAGCAATGGTGTTAATAATAAGTAACTGTTTTAGTTGAGATAAATTGAGGACATTTTCACCGTGTCTCATAAAACATATTTCCTATATTGACAGCTGTTGTTGTTGTTGTTGTTGTATTGGAGTTTACCGTCGCTGCGATAGTATTTCAATCATATAGCGACGTCCAGCTAATTACAGGTGGAGGAAGATCCATTTTCATTCAACTTTTATTTACAAATGCATAAGTCCTACCGTAGTAGGAAACATTAGCAGCACAAAAACATATAGATATATAATGTACAAATAAATGCAATGGAAAACGGCTGGTGGGATTATTGATTATACTGGAATCTATAATCTTTATATGTATTAAGCCTTCTCTCTCTCACTCTCACTCTCTCTCTCTCTCTCTCTCTCTCATAGAGTCTCTCCTCGCTATTTCTATTTCTAAATTGCACATGAGATTTTCTAACAGAGTATTTATCAGACATAATAACATTAACAATTTAAGTACATGTATTATATATGCTCCCCCCTCTCTCTCTCTCTCTCTCTCTCTCTCTCTGACACATAGAGTCTCTTCCTCATTCTTTCTATTTCTGAGTTGCATATGAGCTCTTCAAACAGAGTACACAGTAGAACCACCGACCTACCGCAAGCCAGCTGGAAGGCTTCCTCACATGAAAATCCGAAGTCCCTACCGGGAATATTGACAGCTGTATATGTAAATGAGAAACGATTTGAATTTGAACAACCTTCGTAGATCTATATCGATCTGGATCAACAAATTAATTTTAATAACATTATTGATACAAGTCTGAATCATATATGAGATATTAGAGAGAGAGAGAGAGAGAGGAGTATAGAGTTATGACTGAAATACTGTCGAAGCGACGGTAAACTCAAATAGTCAAGTCAAGTCAAACCATCAGTTTTGTATTCAAGTTGCATTTTAGTTAAATCTCAAAGTTATGTATTGACAAAACAATGTTTATCTAAGCGTCCTTTTTCAACAACATACCCAATGCAGGCCTTTTTTTAAACCTTCTTGGTCTTTTATTTGAGTTGCATTTTATTTAAATCCCAGGATTACTCGTACAGTTGAGATTGGGATCAACGTGGTCGATTGGTGGTCGATAGGTCTTGGCCGCTGACTAACTAACACTTTGTCGCTCACCGTGGTCGATTGGTGGTCGATAGGTCTTGGCCGCTGACTAACTAACACTTTGTCGCTCACCGTGGTCGATTGGTGGTCGATAGGTCTTGGCCGCTGACTTACTAACACTTTGTCACTCACCGTGGTCGACTGGTGGTCGATAGGTCGGGCCCGGGCCCCCAAATAACCCTCCGCGTAAGTGGAGGTACAACGTTACAAGTAATGATTTAATGTGCCCCCCCCCCCCCCCACCGAGAACATTAATACCTTTCCGAACTTCCAAATCTTGAAATTTGGCATATTAAAAACGTTTTGAGAGCCCCAATACCTCATTTTAAATGTCCTACCAAGGAATTAAAATGTTACTCCGGGTGAATTTTAAATCTCCCTTTTTAACATTCAATTTTGGAATAGATACATCAATGTTCTAACGACATATTTAAGGCCAAAAGGACTATGGCCCCAAAAAGTATGTATGGTTCCTGTGACATGCTTGAAAAATAAGGGTAGGCAGGTCAGGTTTTTTTTTTTTTTGTTGTTGTTGTTGTTGTTTTTTTGCCGCTGCAGTACAAACGTGAGATATAATCCATGTGCTATGTAGTTTCCTTGCCAGTGTCACTGCTGCACATACAGGCATTTCATCTTGTTTATCTAATATCTTTTTTATGCACCCTTCTGGTTTTAGTAACCCTAGTTGGAAAAAGTCGGATGCTCAAATCATACATTTTAATGTTATAGCTCTATGGCTATGACTTGGATCTGTATATTCAACTTTTTTCTATTTAGGCTCAGTCCATGATAATTCGGACAGTATTGTGTAGAGAGTGTCCCTTCATGACCCTTTTTCTCAACCAGTTTACATGTAACACTGACATACATTCACTGTGCATGCATCACATCCGTGCTAGCTCTTACACTATGCATAGTTTTCAAACGTTTTTTTAATGAATATGAACAAAAAAGTATGTGGTCGAAAAACCGTGAAAACCATATACCGATAAACGGTAAAACCCATGCTGAACCAAATGGAATGATACATTCGTAAACACGAGTGTTTTTTTTCTACTTGTTTCGCTACATTCGTTCTAATTTTTTAAATCAAATTTCAAAAAAAGGTCGGAAAAGGGTAAACAGGGGTCTGTCGGATCACAAGAACCATAATTTTACATTTCTCTTTTTGGCCTAAACATAGCCGTCAGGCAAATAGAAACAGTTTATTTCTAAATTTTTAATTGGATAATTGGTAACAACATATAGAGGGGAATGAGAATCTCGATTAGGTGCCTAGATATTGATTTCAGAAAAAAAGATGAATTAAACAAAGTCACAAACTAAACCTTCACAGGCTCGAATCCACTTTTAATTTTTGCGCTAAGTAAAACGTAACATTTTGTGTATATATAAGCATATACCACCATTTTTCGTTTACAGAACTTACCGACTTACAATATGTATTTGAAAAAAATATATTTATATTAAAAGATATTTATCATGTAAATTATTTAAGGAACAAAAACGATGAAATACTAAGCTGAGTAAGGTTGATGTAATTGAGGTCAAGGTTGGTATGGTCCATCAACCGACGACAATTGGTGCCTCGGAATTGAAATCTGCAATGATAAAATAAACCTCAGGCTATTTCTTTTATCTTTGGAAGCATATTACTGTAAGCTGTACTTATCCTGATTGACAGACAATGAACGTAAGTTTCAACAGGAAGTTGTTCACCGTGGTGACACCTTACGGTCACGCACGTACTTGACCGAAGTTCATGTAAATGTAGTTAACCGTAGTGCCTCTGTAGTAAACTAGATTGAAGTAGGTTCAAGTAGGTCCAAGACGGCCAAAACGTTAAAATATGGAAAGTTTTATTTAAGTTGACGTGTTAATACAGCCAACTACGTTGATCTACGAGCAAGTTGGCAAAAGTTGCGACGTCTTACTACGGACATCTATGTTGAACTACGTATGAACTACGTTCAAGTGCATTAGTCAAATGCGTTAAACTACGGTAAGCGGCTGTGGACTCAACCACGTAGTACCGTTACTCAACTTTAATGCGTGAACATGGTCATTCCACTTTTGGATCTTTACGACACTACATTGCTGCTACTTTTTCCACTATTTTGGGGATATTCTTAAATCTGTCAATCCTCGATGGGAGAGAAAAGGAATTTCTCAACAAATTCTTGCTAAATTCAACACCACTTACTCCTATTTTACATTATCTCACTTTAGATGACCTTAGTTAATCTACCGAGCAGTAATATGAACGTACTGTGAACGTACTAAACATTATTAGTTGTCCCTACTTGACACTACTTGACCGTAGTGTTAGTCATATTGTCAACTTACTACGGTCAACACAGTAAGCTCTACGGTAGTGTCAATTACCGTCAACTAAGGTTAACTACGTTCAAACTACAGTCACAGAAGGGTCCCAAACCGTTATTCACCGCATATATATTTTGAACATGTTGAAGGTTTTCAAGCTAAATACTGCCAAATCATGGGCCTCTTGTCGTTTCACAAAGGTCAATAAAGGACATCCTACGTGCATGACCGTAAGATGTGACCACGGCTTAAGGCAGAAAAAAGAAATGGAACCATCTTTCAAGAACATTTCACAAAACATTGCAAAGAGCGCGACGAAGATAAGCACATTGCAAATGGGTGTCATTTTGTGAATACGTGGTAAGAGATATTTTAGACGAGTGTAAATGATATACCAAACAATTAATAGCTGGCAGGTGATAATCACCGATTTCCTATCATTTCGCCTCTCACCGCTATGGGTTCAAGTCACTGTCTGGCCACCCCGATTATTCAATCAATAGCTTATTTCTAAGATTTACATAGTAAATAACATAGGGCATATAGTAACAAAATATATTGGTTATGGCGATTTGTTTTCAATTAAAGATGGTATTGAATATAATAATATATATCATCAAGCAAAAAGTACATGTGGGAGAAAAGTTTAAGAAAAGTAAACAAAAAACAAACAAACAGATAGAGGGGAAAATCATGCTGCTTTATCTTCGCATCCATTTGATAGTTATAAGAGTGAGATTCCTGGTTGTGCTAACGATCTATACTGCTTTTATTATAAATACTATTAGTAATTTACAATAAACTAATAAAATATAAATTTTGAATTTGACTGTTATTCATGTTATGACTTGCACGTGGTCCGCGAGGCCTCTGTGTACTTCGGTTCTTCCTTCACCCGAAATTATTTGGGTATTGATATGTGACTTGAGATGACTCAAAAACAACGACTTAATATTCATACCCTAAAACAGACTTTGTTAATTCATGAAATATGAATACTTTGAAAACTTACCTCTTTTCACACAGCGGCATATAAGAACGCGTACAACTGGCGTCTAACCAGGTCAAGTTATAATTTGCCGCAATTATCACACAGTTTTGACCATTTCCGCCATCAGGATCACCAGGACGAAAGTCTAGATATTCCGCCGTTGTGTCCGTATCATACCACATCCATATCCCTTCCATCACCTCGTCCGTCAGTCCGATCCAGTGATAAGGATCTGTTGAATTAAAAAAAAAGTATTTTGACCTAATATCTTTATATTTTTTATCTACGTTTTTTTTTCTGCTTACGAATAATTATAATACACGTATAGTACATGTACAACTACGTATTCCTGTCAATATTTGAGAATAGTAGACTAAACTACCAAATATCTTTCCTCATTTTATCCGTTCTATGGTGCAGTCGCTAGCGAATAAGCAGTTACGGTCAAGTTTGATTGGTGTTTTTTAGCACATTATTGATACGGCAGTATTATTTAAAGTATACAAAATATGATACGCAAAAAAAAACCGTAATGTAAACTTATATATACAATCTACATATTGTATGTCAAACTCATTTTTCACGTGACTATACGAGTCAGTATGACAAAAAGTATTATATGTTCTCTTTCGTTCATATAGATTTTGAAACATAATTGTTGGATACCTTTGAGGTTTCCCACGAAGCTCTTGATGAAACTGTCCTCCACAGCATTTTCTATGTGAACGAGGTGCGCGTGATAGTGCTGACAGAAGCTCTGACAAGAAATAAATGTGTGTAAACATTTCTTGGAGAGATATTATATTATCTCTGTTTAATTTTGGCCATATTCTCAGACAGAAAAGTACCTTCACATTGACTTACAAAGAGATGAAACACAGTACTCAGAAATTGGGAAGTGTGCGGGGGAAGGTCCGCAGACCATAGTGCTCCTGGGAAATTATGATGTACTGAATCGTTCTTTACCTTTTGCAGGCCCAATTTGTTAACTTTCGAGAGGGAATAGTATAAGTTGTAAAAACTGGGTTCCCATTTAATGCAAACAGAAACGTGTCTATAGACATACGAGTATTGATTAGTAATCCTTTACCTCATACGTTTTGCCACCTTGGCAAACATAGCAGATCCAGGTCAGGGGCTGTCTGACCAGTGTCTCATATGTTTGCTCAAACAAAAGTGTAGCTCAGATTCTGCCAAAAAAAATATTTTGTTTTATATACCTTTTAAAAGTCGATAAATCAATATTCATCAAGTAATAAATGTGTGTATGAAGGGGCTAAGCTCCTTTGTTATACAATTGTTGTATTAAATGATACCTCAGCTTCCATGAACGTTAAACCGTGCCTCCCAGTAAGGTAACATGAGCCCTGGAACACAGTCCACCCATCGGGACAGTCCTGTATCTCTGTAACAATCAAGGTTGCTGTTGCTGTATTGGGGTTTACCGTCGCTGCGATAGCATTTCAATCATATAGCGACGTCCAGCTAATTACAGGTGGAGGAAGACCCCGAGTACACAGAGGTACCCGGGTAGAACCACCGACCTACCGCAAGCCAGCTGGAAGGCTTCCTCACATGAAAAATCCGAAGTCCCTACCGGGATTCGAACCCACAGCGGTGAGGGGCTGAGAGATTTGTAGTCCACGACTGTAACCGCTCGGCCACGGCGGCCCCCAACAATCAAGGATACCAGTTAATGAATCAATAATGGTAATAATGTTTATAAAGAAAATGATAGATAAAGTACTTAAACCACTGGAAATCACAGAACTTGATAAGGTAGCCTCTGTTATCGAACCTGGTGTTTCCAACTTAGATAAAGTCAAAATAAAGTTACATTTTAAGGTTGACATCCATCTTGAACAATCTTGACAGCCACGGTAAATCTGCAGAAGCAGTCTGACATGAACCAATTATCCCAATCCCAGCTGTATACGTCGGTTGACAACGTATACAACTTCTGGTGGGCATTATTCGTTGGTTGACAACGTATACAACTTCTAGTGAGCTATATTCGTTGGTTGACAACGTATACAGCTTCTGGTGGGCTATATTCGTTGGTTGACAACGTATACAACTTCTGGTGGGCATTATTCGTTGGTTGACAACGTATACAACTTCTGGTGAGCTATATTCGTTGGTTGACAACGTATACAGCTTCTGGTGGGCTATATTCGTTGGTTGACAACGTATACAGCTTCTGGTGAGCTATATTCGTCGGTTGACAACGTATACACTTCTGGTGAGCTATATTCGTTGGTTGACAACTTATACAACATCTGGTGGGCAATATTCGTTGGTTGACAACGTATACAACTTCTGGTGAGCTATATTCGTTGGTTGACAACGTATACAACTTCTGGTGGGCTATATTCGTTGGTTGACAACGTATACAACTTCTGGTGGGCAATATTCGTTGGTTGACAACGTATACAACTTCTGGTGGGCTATATTCGTTGGTTGACAACGTATACAACTTCTGGTGGGCTATATTCGTTGGTTGACAACGTATACAGCTTCTGGTGGGCTATATTCGTTGGTTGACAACGTATACAACTTCAGGTGGGCTATATACGTTGGTTGACAACGTATACAACTTCTGGTGGGCTATATTCGTTGGTTGACAACGTATACAACTTCTGGTGGGCTATATTCGTTGGTTGACAACGTATACAACTTCTGGTTGGCTATATACGTTGGTTGACAATGTATACAACTTCCGGTGGGCTATATACGTTGGTTGACAATGTAAACACTTTCTGGTTGGCTATATACGTTGGTTGACAATGTATACAACTTCTGGTGGGCTATATTCGTTGGTTGACAACGTATACAACTTCTGGTAGGCTATATACGTTGGTTGACAATGTATACAACTTCTGGTGGGCAATATTCGTTGGTTGACAATGTATACAACTTCTGGTGGGCTATATTCGTTGGTTGACAACGTATACAACTTCTGGTGGGCTATATTCGTTGGTTGACAATGTATACAACTTCTGGTGGGCTATATTCGTTGGTTGACAACGTATACAACTTCTGGTGGGCTATATTCGTTGGTTGACAACGTATACAACTTCTGGTGGGCTATATACGTTGGTTGACAATGTATACAACTTCTGGTGGGCAATATTCGTTGGTTGACAACGTATACAACTTCTGGTGGGCTATATACGTTGGTTGACAATGTATACAACTTCTGGTGGGCTATATACGTTGGTTGACAATGTATACAACTTCTGGTGGGCTATATTCGTTGGTTGACAACGTATACAACTTCTGGTGGGCAATATTCGTTGGTTGACAACGTATACAACTTCTGGTGAGCTATATTCGTTGGTTGACAACGTATACAACTTCTGGTGGGCTATATTCGTTGGTTGACAACATATACAACTTCTGGTGGGCTATATTCGTTGGTTTACAACGTATACAACTTCTGGTGGGCTATATTCGTTGGTTGACAATGTATACAGCTTACGTAAGCTATTTACTTTGGATAAATGCATACACTTTTGAAATAGGTCCTTCACCTTAATGTATATAGCTCACATGGTAGGTGACCAGTATTACACATAATTGTGATTATACTTGATCGACATAATCACCATTAAAATCTTCGAAGTAGCAGTAGTTTATTTGTTTGCTTGAATTAAACGCCCGACCAACATTATTTCAGTCATTTGGGGAATTTTGTCTACATGAAACTAATATAGTGTTGCCGCACTGCGGTCGTAGACAAGTGACATGATAGAAGTAGATCTTGTACAGTAGCAGTGCAGTAGTAGAATGGGTGGTCGTGGGTTCAGTACCCAACCGCGACACACCAAACTCTCTTAAAATTGTAATGGTAGCTCCCTAATTGGCGCTCAGCATAGATGGATAAGGGTAGTTCCAGGACTGGTTTGCCCGGTTTCAGGATAATGTGACTTTTGTGGTACCATGCCACATTTCTATGGCGTGATACTGCAGTTTGGCAGAAATATATATGCCTTAAGTAGACCTAGCCTCCAAATGACTGAAATACTATCTGTGGGACGTTAACCCAACAAAAACCTCATTAAGTTCATACGCATACAATCGTAAAAAAAATCAAACACGAGGCTTTTGGAGAAACATAATAATCAACATCAGTAGCGGTCTCAAAATTGTGGTAAATACGAATAAAAATTTAACATCATGAATACATGAGTAGAAAAAAAAATGTTGTTATATAAATATTTGTGACGATGCGTCGTCACGGGTATAGGTACAATCTCTGACAACTGCGTCAGGGAGTCGACTCTTTGGCTCAGTAGTTAGAGCATTGGGTTATCACGCCGGCGGACCGAGTTCGATTCCGGGCCAGGCCGTGTTTGTTACATATTTATCCACGGTAAAATTATGACACCTGTAATTTTTCTAATGAAACGTTACTGCGGTTAAAGGACGAACGAACAGATGGACGGGCGGACGAAAAAAAACATACACACAGACAGAAACACTTCCAATACTTTACAACTACACCAGTATCAATACAAATATCAACATCAGCAACAATGATAGCAACAACAACAATTACATGAATTCGTTAATCTGTGTTGATGACGATGATGGTGATGATGCTGACGACGACAATGCTGATGATCATTATATCTTTCGGAAATGAGCTAAATACGTTGATATTCAGCATCCTAACGTATACAGCCTACGGTGAGCTGTATTCAATGTAAGCTGTATACGGTTTTATAGTTGACGTATACAGGTCACGCGTAAGCTGTATAGGGCGTGAGCTCTATACGGTGTAACATGGCGGTTATCAAATGAACGTCAGCGTCATATATGTTAGTACAAACGTCACTTAAAACACTGATTTTCAAACGATAGCAATATTTAAAAATATTGTCAATAGAACATGAATATTACCGTAATTTAAGGTAAAGTCCCTGTAATGGTTCCGCTACGTCTTGGACCACTTAACCTCTACCAAGATAACCAACATACCCTAATGAAACATTAGGAAACCTTGGTTATCTCCGTGAAAGGCCATGAGTTCCGAAATGTAGCGAAACCAATACAGGGACTTTAACTAAAGACATTTCCGATTTTGACGCCAAACCGGCCCGACTGTAGTAATTAGAGAGAGAAGGGGGATTGGGATAGACAGAGAGAGATGGGGTGTAACATACTTGCAAATACCGGAATGATTCCCAAAATCAGGAGCAAACCCTGAAAGTGTCGCATTTTTCGCCGTGAAGTGTTTAGCCACTTATCTCATAAACAGGATGCGATGATAAGGCTTTGTCATAAGGGCACACTATCACTGAAATCGCAGTTTTATTTCGGTGGAAACCATTTATACTGATAACGACTTCTGGTGAGAATTAGAAAACTACGTAAGTTGACCGATATCGTGAGGCGCCTTGCTCTGTCAATATTGTTCTTTGACCAGGACTTTAAGCCTTTGTATTTTGAGAAAGTTCAGAGTGAAACTCGGAAATTGGGGGAAAATAGCATATTGATAATTCAGTTAAGGAAGATTTAGTTACGCTGAAAAAGAAAACTAGTGTGTAAGCACTTCTTACAATGTATGTTCACCCTGTCAGAAATATGAACACTTTAATTTTGAGAGAAAATACGCAATTTGGGGAAGTGTGGTTTTATTTCCCAAATATGGGAGAGAAAAACGATTGTTGGCAATGGAGTATAGCGAATTATAAGCCACAGTTACAAAAGCTGAGAAAGGCCTGTTGAAATATGGATTAGATGGTCTTGAAGCCGATCCCCACTGGGACGAGAAAATGTCCATGTCACTGGTCGGACCGATGTCATGACCGTGTTGCATTGTGTGACGTCATACCACTAGTGCTAATTCAATAAATTCAGCGGGAATTTAAAAGCAATACGCGATATAATGATTCAACAACATGGTAAACACGATTATACATAATATAGACAATTGCGCTTATGCACCCTATTACGTAATCTGTTAAAACTTGTTAGTTTGCGGTTACCCAACCTACCCACACAAAATGTCCCTACGCTGTTTTCTTTCTCATCACACGTAAATTCTTTTAATCGAAAATATACTTTTCTCACTCGATATCAAATGAAAAGTATAGAAAAAGGAGATGCGAAGTTACAATTTTTAAAACATGTAAAACAATGGATTCACGTATAAAGCAATTACATTTATCGTTATAATTGTCTCTTTTTTTATTATAATTATCATCATCTTTAGTATCATCAATTTGTTATTATTATTATTATTATTATTCATGGATTTAGATGGGCTGTACTCAGAGTTTTATGACCATGCTGATATCTTTGTTCAGGCTCCAATCTTCACCGCTGCTAAATCTTTCATTAAAACCTGCGTACTGACCGAAATTACAAGAGAAATTGTTAAGGCATCGTCGAATTCCCCCGGCTGACTTATTCCGTTTCACTACATGTCATGTAATAAGTCAGCCGGGGGTATTCGACGATGTTGTTAAGGGTGACCTTATAGACCGAACTACAATGTTAAAAAAACCTTACCGGTCACGGTAGCCGAGAGCTTACATTGTCCGCCCCGTAATTGGGGGCCGTGTGTTTGATCCTTCCCAAGTCGTTAAATGGTATCGATACATATCCTATGTGTTTGGCTCATTATGCTCGTCTGGGTGTAATAGGATGTGGTGTGTGATCTCGCAAAAGTCCACAAATGACTGAAATACTGTCGGTGGGATGTTAAACCGAAGCAAATAAACTTAAATTACGGATAATAAACACCCCAATCTATCTACTAAGGGATTTGAGTTATTTTTTACCCCTTACGTAAACAATACTCGTACACCGCACAGGCTTACTACGGGTAAATATGACAGTAACTTTATCTATTGTCATGTCACTGATAAACAACTACATTTCCGGGATTGCATTAAGATTCATAGGCAATGTGTCCTACCTCTTCCTGAATAAATATGCTAATATGTCATTATCTAATTTTAATAGATAGTATTTATACACAAACTCAGTGACACGTTGAAACGATCAGTGAACTGAAAGTATAACGACTATCCGTTCACAAGCTTCAATTAGTAACGTGAAACTGGTTTCAAGTTTTACCCAAAACAACATTTTTTTTAACCAGCGTGTAATTGTATTGTATGAAATAAACTTTCGAGAGAGAGAGAGAGGTATGTGTGTGTAAATCAAAAATGCCGCTAACTTCCAAATGTTAGTTATAATCTTATTTTGACCCCTTCCCCAACCCACACAGATATCAAGGTATATGTGCGCATACAGTTACCTGTGGGAGTGCAACGAAACGTGTCGTCATTGTACGTAAAAAATCCCCCTAATATTTTCCGTAGCTATTTTTAGGTTGACTCCATAACCCATATTATCAATTGAGTGACAATATGCCAAAATGGGTTTGAAGCTTTCAAAAAGAAAGAAATCAAAAAGTCAAGTAAGTTAAATGATTTTAGTACATTTCTATCTATCTGTCTGTCTGTCTTTCTGTTTGTCTTGATGTTGGTTTTCATAGTTACATGTGTATTTATCAAGTGTTTATATTTCATTTGAATTTTGTTGATTACGTCATTCTTTATAATTTTTTTATTAATTTTTTGGGTTATTTCTATAATTATCTTTATCATTTTTTTACGTTTAAATGATATTTCCTCTCTATTAAACAAATTCCTCGTATATTCAGGGGTCTATGAAGCGTGAAATCAAATATATATGAAGGATTTTCGCGGATCAATTCGCGTGGAAAATACAATAAACGAATCCATGGTAACCCGTCCCTTGCAGACAATAATGTTGTTACAGTATATCCTTCGTTTATCTATTGCAGGACTTGTACATTACCCCAGTGTCTTCGTTCTACGAGGTAAGTTTACATATTTTTTTATGAAGGAAAGATCGTTTTAAAAAATCACACTTAAGTCAAAGGTACTCGAGACCAAGATCCTATTAAAAAAAGGGTATATGATATATACATATATCCATTTTGCAAACGTTTAGAATTCCCACCTTTCGAGCCATTTAGCACCTCTTTTTATTTTTTTAATAAATATTTTGTGAGTAATTTTGAATATAACAAAATGACTTAAAATATAATAAAAATAAACCAAATAACCCTAGCATACCTATATAATAGTTTCATGATACGAAACTCTTGGTGACTATAAATATCAAAATGTTGTTGTACTCCTGATTAAATGGATTAACATGACATAGAATGCTCGCTCCAATGAGATAGTGACAATAACATTTATGTAAAAAATGGGATATAGAAAATAGGATAAAAAAACTGCCAGCTGAAATAAAGAAAAGTACCCCCAAAATAATATATTATATATGATTGTATTTAATATGTTTCATAAATAACAGTTCAGTGGTCGTGTGTGTGTTTTGCAATACCACTTCATTTAATATCTAGCTACAATACTATATGTAACTACAGTGTATACATTATGATTACTCAGGAAATACTAGTGAATTGAACCATAGACTTTTGTTTGTTGTAAGGACGTTTTATTATAAAATAATATCGCTTTAATTAAGTGATTATAAACATAGTATTACTTTCACGTATCGAATAAAATATCGTGAACTGTGAAATGCTGTTAGAATGCTGCTATTGTATTTTTAATGAATAAAAGGCTTTGAAGCAAAATGATGATGATGATGATGATGATGGGAATGATGATGATGATCTTAGTAGTGGTGATGACGATGTTTTTTTTTCTTCTTTATATATAGGATGAATTGGACGGGAGTGAAAATCCTTATGAGAATATTAATGATATACAACGATCAAGGGTAAGTTCTCATTTATATCTATACATACATCATTAATAAGTGTTACATTCCTGTTTAATTAATCCGCAAGTCTACCATACCTTTTTTTTTTTTTTTTTTTTTTTTTTTTTTTTTTTTTTTTTTTTTTTTAATGATGATATCGATAGTTTCGTTGTTGTTTTCATTACTGTTGTAGTCGTTTTTGTTGTTTCTATCATTTATAATGTAGTAAATAATTATTATAATAAGATTTTTGCTCATGAAAGTCTCACATTCTGAATGTTTTGTCACCACAGGATGTTCGAGACTCGATAATCAGTGATTCTTCCGGTGTGTCGTCCTTGCCGTCTCGTGGTGGTCACCAAACAAGGCAGAAACACCAAATGGGCAGGTCATCCGATTTCTATTCTCAACAAAATTTACGTGACAATATATACATAGCATCATCTGATTATGCTAGCGCAAAGAAAAACTTTCGATTGAGTAACAGAGGAGTCCGGCTTAATGTGAGACCTCAAAAAAAGAGATATGCAATGACCAAATCAACCCCGGACTTGACAGAAGAAGATGACTTCACGTATTATTGTAGTGAGAATATAAAGAAACTGCGTATGATCACACCAGACCCAAAGGTGAATGTTCCGTTCATGGTCGAAGCTTTCCAGCCTCTAATTGAGGGCAGTGTTAGGGTCCTGGAGATAGTGCCATACATTGCTTTCATAGGTATGTATATATACAGGTGTGTTCTTGTTTGATTGACTGGCCGATGTATGGTGGATATATAATGCTAACTTCTTATTCATAGGTAGATAATTCTAACTAGACAGACAGACAGACAATGCTTTTGTAGGTATGTATAACATATACGTGTGTTCGTTTTTGTTTGTGTGTTTGTTTCATTCATTCATTCATTCATTCATTCATTCACTGACTGACTGACTGACTGACTGACTGACTGACACATCGTATTAAATGATTCAAACACATGCATTCATAAGTAATCATGTATCTATTTAATTATATTTGATTATATTGTTGGTTGATATTTGTAATGTAAAATTGAATATGGTATTGCAGACAGTATTTTATTTCTATCAAGTTTTATACTACTTTTTATTATAAGCCATACTACAATCGTTTAGAGTATATTCATTTAACATTTCGTCTTTCTGCATGTTATCTGCGTAAATACAAGAAAGATCTTTAAAACAATATACGGCGTGGATGGTGATTTAATTAAAGGATAATGTAGACCGGTTATATGATTAACGAATTATTATCATGAAGCGTTACATACTGGAATGTCAAAAAGAAAAAAGTATTTATAGATAAAGCGTCCAATCCACCGCAATTGGTAGAGTAAACGTAATGAAGCGCTTGCCATTCGGGCAGGGGGAAACTTTATTTATAATGGTCGACCCGAAACAGGCAACAATTTGTCAAAGAAACTGTAATTCAGTCATCTCAACAAACAATGGTGCGTGACTCTTTTCCTCTTGTAAGGTCATTTTCTACCAATGAAAATCGTTGAAATATTTAACCTTGTAAATACGTCAAAAGTGTGGTTACAGGGACGCCGAAATAACAGTATCATCATAATACGACCATCTTTTTATTACATCTCATTAGCAAATGCCTACTATACATATATGAGTTTAATATACAATGTATATGCAGTGTATAAAACAATATAATTCGTGATTGAATTATTGGTACAAATTGCAGACAACATTGAAAGGTATCGACTGATCGCCAGACGATCGCCACAGGAAGCCATGAATCAACTGATTACAGAAATAATGGAAAGTAAAGAACCCGGGAAATGGCAGACGTTTCTGATGGCACTAGAAACAGCCGGTGAGTAGATCTACACGTCATCCGGTTGAATTGCAGTCCGTTATAATTTTATCCACAAAAAAGGGCACCACATACTGTTAAAATATCAATATAAATGTGAACAAAGTACCATCTACCATATAGATATGTACAGAGTACCAATATAAATATGTACAGGGTACCAAACAATGTGTTACAGTATAAGTATATACAGGGTACCAAACAATGTGTTACAGTATAAGTATATACAGGGTACCACACAATGTGCATTTAAAATATAAATATATATGGGTTACCACACAATTTCTTACAATATCAATATAAATATACATGGGATACCACACAATTTCTTACAATATCAATATAAATATATATGGGATACCACATTATTTGTTACAATATCAATATAAATATACATGGGGTACCACATATTTGTTACAATATCAATATAAATAAACACAGTGTGTTTCACAGTTACTATACACGTGTTTACAGGGTACAAGTATATCGTGAACCTTCTGAAGGGAGAGACGGAGGCCGACCACACGTTACAGAGAAAGCTACTGCGCTTGTTCACACCTGCCATCATGAAAGACATGAACCCCAAAGAGTTTGTGGATCTCCTGTTGGAGAAAGACGTCATCACTGATGCCGACAAAGAGGAGATTCGTTGTGAAGGGAGGAATTATGGTGACATAGCGGCATCTCTGATGCTCCTTGAGCGGGTGCCTAAACGTGTTGAGAACTGGTATGAAATATTTCTGGAGGTATTGGAGACTTGCGGGCTTGAACATTTGGTGGAGTGTCTGAAACCGGACGATACAGAACTTTGTAAGTTTTATTTAATTTTGATTTAAATCTTTTTGCTGTTGTTTTTATTTCTAATATATATTCGAATTTAGTCGTAACAGGGATCATTTGGGGTGTGGGAGATTATTTTGCTTTAAATCTTATTGAAATCAGGGCGCGAAATTAACACTAACGCACTCGCAAAATGCGAGTTGAATTTAGAAAATGCGAGTTGAAATTTGAGACACACGAACAAAATTGCGAGTGCAAATTTCCAAAGACTCAAGAACAAAATCCAACATTTATTCTTTAAAACATAAAGTGTTGTCTTATTTACGATGCACGATTTTGTTCTGTCTGATCTCATTCTCATTAATCGCTCGGGTATTCATTTCTACCATACATTTCCATGCTCTACTTTCGTTTTTCACTGCACATATCCCATTGTGTCCCCGCTTCGCACAGACAATTACCGAGAAACATAGAACCAGCACGTTTGCTCCCGGCTTCCAGTCTAGCATCCTATTTACGCCGCATACGAGAACCAGTCCATTACATAGCAACCTGTCGTCACGAGTAAAGCGTCTGACTTTATCCATGATTATTCAGCAATTTTCATTACAAAATGTCAAAGAAAATAACTGAATTTTTTAAGACGCCGTCAGGTGGTTTGAATAAACGAAAGGCGGACGATGCATTTGATGCAAGCTGTGAAAATGAGACAATTGCGTCTCATGAAGAATCTTCTACATCGGCAAAAAGTTCGACGTCCAAATCTGATCAGATCTCAACAAAACCACAGTCAAAAAAACCTACGGCAACATTAAAAACTATTGCCAAATGGCAAAAAGAACTAAATATTACTCTTGGTCATCGAATGGAAAATGATACTGTGGTTGAGATTTGGTGTACAGTGTGCCGTGAATTCGCGACTGATCGCACATCAACAGTAAGTTTTGACAATTGATGTTCAGTCAATAAAAAAAAAAAGATTTCTTTCGTCGCATTTTAAAAATATATAGAGTAATTCGTCCTTTTTATTGTAATGAATTTAACTGATTTTAATGATGACACACATTCTGTCCCCTAAGTAACAAAGCTGACTAGTTGCCTTTTTAAAATATAAGATATAAAATCCAATTGGTCTTTTTTTTTTTTTTTTTTTTTTTTTTGATTGAATAAAGACGGCATATAAAGATATCACTAGATCTTGATAGGAAATGGGATTGATTTACCCCATCTTTTAATGCTGAAAATGCAAATAAGTTTTGAATGCTGATTGGCCAGTCCACTGATTTTCTGGGTTACTTTCATTCATAATTAAGATTTGAAGAGTAAATTTTTAACTACAAATAATTGGATCCTTATTACTTAGTAGCTGAGTTTCTTCATGTTTCTGAGCAAAATCCAAATTGCTTTGAGAAGTTTAAAAATGGGCTTTAGGCATATGACACTGTGCCAATTTAACAGAGCTCATGATTTAATACATTCTAACAATTGTTCTTTTTCAGTTTGTGACTGGGTGTGCCCATGTGAAGAAAGAGTCTGTAACTCATCATAAAGCATCCGCCTGGCATGAGAGAGCACTGGCCATCAGAAACGCCCAAGAGAAATTAAAACACAATGAGAAAACAGCAATTGAAGAGGGGTTCAGTAAAATGGATGATGCCACACTTACCAAAATGGACAAACTGTTTAGAACCGCTTATTACATAGCAAAGTCTGAAAGGCCGTTTAAAGATTTTGCAAGTTTACTTGTTCTTCAGAATTTGAATGGTTTGTCTTTGGGTGATACATATCAAAATGACAAGGCTGCTTCCGAATTCATTAGCCAGATATCAGGCAGTATATTTGATGAGTTGAAGAGTTGTTTACATAACTCTGATTTTATCAGTGTGTATAGTGATGGGTCCACTGACAGAGCAGAAAAAGAAAAAGAAATGATAATGATTAGAGTGTTGGAAGACTATTATCCTAAGGTAAAGTTTTTAAAGCTGGAGGAGCCTGAGAATACAAAAGCAGAGGGCATTTTAGCAGCTATAGATAAAGCTTTTTCTGATTATGACATGCCCGATTACAAACAAAAGACTGTGGGCTTTTGCTCAGATGGAGCAAGTGTGATGATGGGATGTAGGAAAGGGGTAATAAAACTACTTAAAGATGCTGGTCAGGCAGAGTGGATTCTTCCCATTCATTGTTTTGCCCATAAGCTGGAACTAGCTGTAAAGGACTGCTTCAAAGGTTCATACATGGACACTGTGACTGATACACTGACATCTATCTATTACTTCTACAAAGGTTCTGCAAAGAGAAGCAAAGAAGCTGGAGAAGTTGCAGAAATACTGGAAGAAAATTTCCATAAACCTGAGAAAGCAAATGGCACTAGGTGGGTTGACCACAAGTTAAGAGCTGCATCAAAGATGGCAAAGAATTGGAAGGTAATTGTCATCCATCTAATGAGCTACAGTGAAGACAACAGCAACAGGGCAGAGGATAGAGTGAAAGCAAAAGGTATAATAAGAAAAGTGATGCAATACAAGTTTGTGTGGTTTTTGCACTTCTTGAAAGACATTTTAAATGAAGTTGCAAAATCTCACTGCTGTACCAAAGAGAAGATATCAATGTTTCTAGTGCAGTGACTAAATTACAAAGTTCCAATGTGAGCCTGAGGGCCATGTTTGATGACAAAGGAGAGCACCTGAAATCATTTGAAAATGAACTACATGGTAACCAATACAAAGAGCATACACTTCTCAACTGTCCAGTTCCACCAAATGATGTGTTCCAAAGCAATGAAAATGAGAGGAAGAGACTTGTACAGGCGGTCATAGACTGTCTGCATAGCCGTTTTGAGAACATACATGAAGACCAGTTGTTTGTGTCTTGTCATGCATTTGATCATAAAAACTGGCCAGATACAACACCGGAAGCTCTGTTACAGTATGGCCACGATGAATTAAATGTGCTGCAAAATCATTTCACATCATTGCTGGACAATGCAGGGTGTGATATTGACAAAGCTCACAGTGAGTGGAATGACCTCAAAATTTATGTGTCAAGAAATCAGCACTTTAGAACAGTGCACCCTTTGGCTACATGGCAGAGAATAAGTCAAGAAGACTCTGACAGAGGGGACTATGCCAACATCCTGAAAATTATTCATCTGACTAGCATGTTTCCTCTGAGTAATGCCTCTTGTGAGAGGGCTTTTTCTACTATGAAACGGGTCAAAAGTGATTGGCGATGTGGTCTCAACGCAAAGACACTTGATCAACTAGTAAGAATTTCATTGATGGGTCCAAAACTGAATGAATTCAATCCAAAACCAGCTGTTAGACGGTGGTGGCTGTCTGGGCAGAGACAGAAAAGACCAACCCTTCTGCCATATGGACAAAGACACTAGATTAAAACTACAGTAAATTGATCAGCACACAGTCTGTCATGAAACATTCTTATTTGTTGTTGATTACTTTGAATACAAAGACAAACACACACTATTGGTTGTTGTTTTATTTCAATAAACATTTTATAAAATAATTAATGAAAAGTATAAGTCGATCATAAAAAAAGCCAGTGAAAAACTAATTTAGCCAGTGGAAAAAAAAATGCACTGGCAAAAAAATGCCAGTGAAAAAAAAAGTTAAATTCATGCCCTGGAAATCTGCTAAGTGAGAGAAGTATCTAAAGTAAAAATATAAACCATTTACATATGAGGCTTTAATATCTTACTGGACGTTGGCAAGTTCTCACTTATTTCGACATAATTTTTCAAACATAAGCATCCCTGCGATGGTTTTTTCTTCTGGAAATTTTTCATTGATTCTATGTTTGGGCGGTATTATGATAAACAAATGTTATCCTTTATGTCCTTATATTTCCATCACCAATATTTGCAAAGGTCAGCCTCGTCCCTGGCTTGAGATCTGCCAAAACACCTGCAAATTAAAGCCTTCCCTATCTGATATATTTGAAATAGCAGACACTTTGCTGACAGTCTTGATATGGTGTGTTCCCACTTTGCCCACTTTATATATTTTTGTAGTAAAAACTGAGTGGGCAAACTGGGAATTGGTGAAGCAGCTAAAAAGGTGTGAATCAGATAGGTGTCATGGTAAAAAGTTCCTTGAGCATTTTGTCTTCTGAGATATAAAATGTATATGAAAAAGGGTATCAAATATGAATAAGATTGATATTTTACATATATATATGTTTTAAGAGCTTAAACTAGTTTGAATTATTTTGTTCTTTGAGATATAAAATGTATATGAAAAATGGTATCAAATATTTATCCATTAATCATTTCTAATTAATTATAGTGATCACTTATTAATTATTCAAACCAAAAACTCAAGTGAAATCACTTAATAAGATTATACGAAATTTAAAAAAGTGTTACAAACATATCATACTGCGTGTAATTGTTTTATTAAATCATAAGATCTTTAATAAGTTTATTGATCTCTTCTGATGTATGAAACATAGTCATTTACCCAATAATCACTTCTAATTAATAAGGTATTTGACAATCCAATTAACACCCGAAAGCACTTTAATCTTTAAATATAGGTACAAACCAAGGACTTAGAGAAAAACATTTTATTTGAAGATTAAAAGAAACTTGATATGTGCAGCGTGTTAAGTTTTTTTAACAGTATTTATCAATTAGCACTTTGCATTTACTCCATAACTTCAGATATGGCGGTTTGGCTTTAGGTGATGTATAAAAAGAATTGAAATATCAAAATCCAAATAAATATTGTCATCATGGCCAATGCGCTAGTATCTGTAAAATTCATAGAAAATAGACGGGGTGGAAGAACTTTGATCCACAACCAGTTTATGTTCAGGCTGAAGCAGCAAAAGACTGACAGGTCGTATTGGTACTGCACTCAAGCATCTTGTCCTGCCAGAATCAATACATTGCATGACCAAGTAACAAAGATCGTCGGCGAACACAACCATGAACAAGATGTAGCTGGTACAGATTCTGCCATCGTCCTCGCTGATCTCCGAAGAAAATGCCGTGATCCCAACTATATTTGATGAGACAGACAGACAGAAAATTTTATATATATATATATATATATATATATATATATATATATATATATATGTTTGTTTAAACAACACATTTCTCTCAAGCTCCAATTCCAAGAGGATGTGGCTTCATATTTGATGAGACACTGGCATCTCTTAGGTCAGAAGGTCATTTCAAGCCTATTTCCGGATGTCCGTGTAAAGTGTTGTTTCTTCCACTTCACACAGGCTGTGTGGAGGAAAGTGCAGTCCTTGGGTCTAGCATCTAAGTACCGATGACAGTGACGACAGTTTCAGAAATATGGTGCGTCGAGCTGCCGTCCTGCCACTTATCCCACCAGCTGCCATAGATGATGTGTGGTTCTTGGCCTTGGAGGAACATGATGATGCCAGCGACTCTGTTGAAACGTTCAAAGACTACGTAACGGTAACCTGGGTGGAAGGAGACCAACGTCACTGGAACCACTTCGCATCTGACGGACCTAGGACAACAAACCATCTCGAAGGATGGCACAGTAAGCTTAATCACCAGATTAACAACCCCCATCCCAACATCTACATGTTCTTGTTTCTAATTGTCAAGGAACAGGCAGCAAATGAGATCAAACTGATTCAGAGAACAGCTGGTGGGAAAATCAGACCGAAGAAACTTGCCTACCGAAAAATCGACCAGAGATTGCAGCGCCTGAAGTTGAGGCTTGTAGAAGGAGAACTTAACATTTATGAATACGCAGATGCAGCAGCCTTCCTTATCAAATTACAGTGAGGTGCGATAAGTTTGTGAATGTGATTGTGTAACTGTCCTCGACTTATAAATAAATCCCTGTATATATAAATTCCTGTCAAATAAATTATTACGTATGTCGTTTGTAGTTTAAATTAGTGTTCAGTTGTGTCCTGGTATGCTAATTGATTATTTTATCGAGAAACTGTAAGATTGTGCGCGCCCTCAGGATTATGTTTGTCTAAATTTAAATCAAAACTACAGTAAAGCTCATTTATAACAAAATCATGGGGACCTTGCAAATCATTTCGTCTTATCCAAATTTTGTCTTATCCTTATAACGAATGTTATTTTTATAAGTTCCACCACGTATAACATTAATAAATGGTAACAAAATAGGATAAATTGAGAAATAAAAACAACTATGGCCTTGTTTTACAAAATGTCTTGTTTGTTTGATTGTTGGGTTTAACGTCCCACGGACAGTAATTCAGTCATTTGGAGACGATGTCTACTTGAGACAGATATAGTGCTGCCACTCTGCAGTATCACGCCGTAGACATGTGGCATGAAACCACCCAGTCACATTATCTATAATCTAAAGTTTCGCATTTTTTCTCAAGTGATATGGCCTTTCTTTTTAATCCTTCTCGACGGACTATACATTTTGATATGGCCTGAGTCATATCAAGTACGCGGGGATTGTAAATGCAACAAGAAATATTCACGTGACACGATTTTACTGTAGGTTAGGGTAATAAAAGTATAATACCTGTATGCGCGTGGCATGCCTTTATCACTCACACGAAACTGCCTTTCTGCTGGCTTAAAATGATATCATTAGCATTCTTACATAAAGATATACATATAGTCGGGTGCTATTTACCACCCGAGGTGATATCCATTTCAGCAACAGGGAGCGCTTTGTTGTGAACACTTGTCAAATTATTACAATGACGGTCTAACCATTTTACAGGGAAACTCAAGTATAGGGACCTTCAAATTCCTTTGTCCTAGCCAATTTTTTGCTATATCCGATTTTATCTTAACCCTTTCCCTCATAGAGGACACCATGAAAACACCTATGCGAACAGCATAAAACCAGATCAGCCTGCGAGTAACTCGCAGGCTGATCAGGTTTTATGCTGTTCGCTGCTCCTCAGTGGTCTGGAAATGAGGACTTTATAATTTAATTTGGTAAGGTTTAACTGTGGTTTTCTGCAGATCAGGCTTTATGTGGTACCTATTGAGTGCGTCAAAATGAGTCTATATGAGGGAAAGGGATAAGCGGGTGGGGGTCCATAGAATTAATGAAGGAAATAGTCGGGGAATGATTTTTATTTAGTATTAAGCATTTTTGTCTAATCCGAGTTCGTTATAAGTGAGCTTTAATGTATATTTCTTTTTTTCTATGGTAATGGTGGGTTGAGTCCGAATGTCTTAACTGTTCACGTCGACTAGCTCTTCTAATGTAGATTAATCGATGAACCATCTTTATCTGTAATTCAATCCTTGTACGAGTATTTACCATTCATTTTCTTCACCACGAGGAAAAAAGTAAAAAAGTAATTGATAAAAGTTGACTTGTTTCAAACCTCTGTCTGTTGAAAGGTAATTGACAGATGTTCGTAATAAGCAAGACACGCCTTCCATCCGATAAATATTTAGGATTGGTCACGTGATAAAAGAGTGTGGTACATCGCGCTATGATTACACTTGCTTATCAATAGAATTTCAACAAATAATACAGTTGCTATATTTCTTTACACTAAGTAAATGTGTTTTTAAATTTGTTTTAGCACCATCAGATCTTCAAACAAGCACATTCGAACAGAGTTCAAAACATCGAGCATCAGGTAATAACTTTATGTAGTACATTTCCTTATCATAGTATATGCTTTATATTGTTGTTGTTTGTTTGTTTGTTTTTAAGTTTTGTCAGTGCTGTTTATTTATTGTAGTTATTTTAATACATTCTCAAACCTGTATAGACTGTACATGTACTAAAAATAGTTTGCATTCCGCATATCGGACGGAATAACTAGACCATGGAATATTCCTGCAGCGAATTAAAACACGCAGGGATTTTCTGTTTTAAAACATTATTTATCGTATGTTTTCTTAAAATGAAACAGAATAGAATAAATATTTTCTGTTCCTCTTTATTATTTGAAATGGTTTTAGTTGCAGAATTTCACGAAGGAGCATCTGCAAGTTTCATGCCAGCAAAGAACGATGAACCACGTAACCATGACAACCATGGCCATCAGAACCAGAATGAAAACCATGGCCACAAGAATGAGATCGAAGCGCTGATTGCAGAGAAGGAGAGACTTCTAAAGGATATAGAGGAGGAGAAAGAAAAACGGCAGTTGAGAAAAGAAATATCGGCTCTTAAAAAGGAGTTGGCGGATATCAAAAATGGTAAAGGTAACTTACTTGAGAATTTGGAAAATGATGATAGTGGTGATGACGATATGGAGTTTGTGATGATTGATGTGATGGTGGTGAGATGGTGTGGTGGTAGTTCTGATGATAATGATGATGATGATGATGGCGATGATGATGATGATGGTGATTATATAATAACAAGATGAAGTTGCCATAACATTTTGTAATACATCTGAAGGACATCAAAATTATGTTTATCTAAATGTTTATATTTACATATTTTTATTTATTTACAAAGATACTGAGATAAAAGATCTACACTGTGAAAGAGAAAACAGGGGACCAGAGAAGATGACGCGGGGAACCAACACAGAACCACCAGACTCGGATGAAAATGGAAACCAACCAATGAAAGAGGAAGGGAACCAGTCGGATCAAACTGAAAAACTGCTGGCTTGCATTGAGTCTCTGAAATACGATTTCACAAAATTTAAAGCAGATATTGAAACACTGAAGGAGCATACAAATAATCTCATTCCTGGACCGCATAGTGGTTATCACTATTTTCAGATGAAAGCGCCCCTACACATGCCGACCCCGCATAAGAAAAGGTTAAAGAGCGCCTCGGATTCTGGCATAGGTTACCTAGCTTCAGCGGAGAGAGATACGTTTAATGACAACGTTAATTCGCGTTTTAATGTTAATCTCAGGGACACATTCATTATATCGGTGTTTGTTCCTGATATAGATTTGACACTACAGGTATCTGCAGGAAAAGGATAAGATAAAGGTTATGGTAAATTTGCTGGAAATATTCTTATCTTTAGTTATGTTCTTGAATATGTTTATGTATTCTGTTACGTGACACATATATACAAATAAAATTCATCTTAAAAATGATATTACAATATATACTTTGAATTGTGAAACAACCATCAAGGAACTTATTTAAACCTATCACAAACAAGGTCGTAGCGCCGATTACGGTCAGTAAGCACGTACGTATAAAAATCCCAGTTTGCATTTTTCGGAATTCTCCATTCAAATTTATTTCGGGAGAAATTTCCCGGACTGTGGAGGGTGGACTCCTGTATCCCTATGTAGCCCTAATTGTTCGTTTCGGTAGGGCTACGAAAGGGAAATTATTTGAGCTATTTTTGATTGATATTTGATGTATGAAATGTAGATATTATAGAAAGTAGTATTGATAATATATGTTCACGGTCATTTTTCGATATTATCTGTATTTTAATTTTCGATATTATCTGTATTACCAGCGACATACGTGCATTCACGTGATGAAGATATAATCGCTATGATCTACTAGTAAATAAATATCTCAAAATGAATTATCAAAACTTCAACGTATTCAAAATATGTGTGCTAAACTCGTGTTAAACCGTTCCAAGTACGACAGTTCAAAACGGGCATTATTTGTTATCTTCACTGGCTTCCGATTAAAGCACAAATCGATTTCAAGATATTAACATACATGTATAACTGTTCGGTAGGAAACGCACCATCGTATTTAACTGAGCTTTTGTCTCCTCAAGTGTCAAAGTGAACCTTAAGATCATCTGAATCCTCTGACGGTTGTTATGTTGTTCCTGTTAATAAGAAAAAGACTTTCTCTGACAGAAGTTTTAGTACGATCGGTCCAAAACTGTGGAATGAATTACATCTTAGTCTGAGACAATGTGAATCTGTAGAAATCTTCTAAACACAACTGAAGTCATTTTACTTCAAGGACTATTTTGCACTGCTTTAAGTGATGCTAACGACTTCACTGACTGTTCCTTATTGTTTTATGTATGTGTGTATATCTCATCAGCTTTTATCATTTTCATTGTACAACGCCATTGAATATGTATTCTATATTTAGAAATAAGCGTTTAATCAAATTTGCAAGTTTCAAGTTTACTAGTAAAGTTTTAAAACAGCATTACATTGTTTTGTAAATATTTACAAAATAATATTCTTACATGAGAAAAAGTATTGTGTTAAAACTATATTTATTATAGTAGACACAGCTTGATAGTGATGGTGGCTATGATAACGCTATTTGATTCTATTTGGCCAAACTTATGATATAATGCTCAAACAGTTATACAACTACTCTGTGATATACAAACAATATTTTGTTTCGTCATACATTGCATATTACATGTAGTTATGTTGATATCTAGGTTACTTACAGACCCTCTATAGACTGAGTGTTATATATATATATATATATACTGTAAATATTAATATGTGATATGCACAAATTACTAAAATATACAAATGACCCACTTACCTATATATGTACTAGTAAAACAAACAGCTGTTACTGTTACACCATGATATGTTTGTCAAATAAAGATAGTTTCCGAGAGATGTATGTGTGCAGAAATTAAAGTTTTATATAATTTAAATATATAAAGTATATTCTTCTAATTTTATCATTTTAGAAGGAGAAACACATATTATTACAGGATTTTTTTTATCTTTGTCGCACAATTCAATAATTAAGGGCGGCATGGTATATTGGTAGCTGCATGAGTGCGGATTCGAACGTTTTAGGATCGAGTCCAGTAAGGGACAAAAGTCATGGATGAGCTTCCCATGCGCAAAGTACTAGTTCAACCCGGGAACCAGTATGAAAGATTAGTACATGCTGAAAATAATTGTTTCCCAATCGACGTAAAATAGTTCAGACTTAATCTAGACTTTGTAATTGTTCAACCAAAAAAAAACTTATAACGTCTTAGAAATATGCATATGTTAAACAGATTGTGGCCATCACCTTGGAAGTGATGAGGTCGGGCTGAGAATTGCATTATATTTGATTTGGATGTTCTATGCTAGAACTCTTGGAGACAGGCTCTTTGATGTGTGTTTCTCTTGGCATTAATAAAGCAATAATAAAAACACGCCTTTTTGTTTACTTTTTCCTTTGTACCTGGATTAGAGTTTTTGTCTTTTTTTATAACTGTTCATATCTTCATTCCATACTCAAAAGTTTTGATGGAATTTATAATGTTCCAAATACACATAGGATTGGGAATCAAATTTACAACATTATCTCCATAAAGAGGGGAGATAGTTTACCCAAAATAGAAAAATACGGCAAAAAAAACCTCGGCGAGCGGGATCACTATAATCTGAAACGTATTTAAAAATATAAAAATTTCTCCGACAATATTTTACGTTCTCATACTACAGCAAACACACACACACACACACCGTGAGAATGGATGGTAGGAAGTCATCCACATCTTGAGAATGGTTTAAGTAGGTATTCCAGAATGAGTGAACATTTAATGATTTTTGTGAATAAAATATAGCCTCCATACAGATGGCATAGAAAAGTTTCAGACGTTTATCAACATTTTATATTTCATCTTCATATTTTATTAGAAATCTATCAAAACATTAGCTTTGCTCCCCTTTTACATACGCAGTCGTACACCAGTAGTTTATTAGTTAATTTGTATTTACTTGATAGAGGCATCCTAAATCCGGTAAGGAAAACCCAAATTTCTCATCTGTTCCATGGCTCATAAACTGTGAAGCCAGGAAAAATTTGTCTGTTTGGTTATACGCAAGTTATGTATACCATTCAAACATCTCGTTCTATTCGCGGTTGTTAAAATTAATGTACTAAAGACCTAAGATGCAGTCTCGGATGAAGTGGTATACATAACTTGCGAAGAATTCTTATTCGAAGACATTAAAAAGGCAGTTTTCTTTAGATATAATAACGAGAATATCGATATAGTTGATTTATTAACCGAAGTATTGAAACATTCCTAAGGTGACGTTAACCCACCCACCCTATATTATCTTTTAATCGGTTTTTTGTAAGAGTGAGTATCCAAAATAATGGTTCATATTTTTAAAAGTGGAGATAGTATCAATCTAATGACGCCGCGTGGAAACGCGACGTCAGTATGGAATAGTTTTTGTTGTTGTTGTTGTTTGTTGTTGTTGTTGTTGTTTTTGCCACTGGAACAGTATAATCAAAACAGGGAGCAACCGTTGTTATTATTTTTTTAATTAAAAAAAAGTAATATGTTTAAAAGAAACACTTTATGAATTATTTTCTTGCATTAACTGATGAAAATAATTAACAAAATTCAAAATATGCAAGTCTTCAATCGTCATTAAAAAGAAACTGGACATATATAATGTGTATCTGATGACTTCTTAAATTCGTAGGCAAAGGGTCTTAAAACTTGCAATAACGTACCTTGCAAGCAGGCCGATTCATTAAAGCTCAGAAGATGTTTTGAGATCTTAAAATATTCAGAATTCAGATACAAATCGTCAACTTGAAAAATCAATGAAAAAGCAGTTTAATATAAGTATTACAGCATAATGTAGAGAGTGTAAATAACACATAAACACTATATATAAAATATCGTAGGCTATGTCAGCTCTTCCGGTTCAGAATAGGCCTATGAAAAATATCGATTTTTTTATGGTTTTGTGCTACTCCCATTTCAAAACGAGATTTATCAAATTGACACGAACTTTGGAATTTCAGTTTATAATTAAATTGATAGAGTACGTTTATGTTGAAATGGACATTTTGATTATGTTAATAAAAATAATCTCTATTCATAATAAAAATAGAATGGGATACGAAAGGATGAATTCCGAATTGCTACATATTTTGTCTTTATTTCCAGCATTGAATACAATTCATTTCTGAATTCGTTTGCGTAATATCCCTTTGTTTTTTGTTGTTTTTGTTGTTTCTAGGCAAAAAGTTCATGTTTTCTAACGAAAAAATGCCGTCATTGCAACCGAAAGGATTTTAAACCTCCAGATCCGGGTCCATTGACAACCTACGAATCAAATACAGTATGCCCGGCGGTGATCCGCCGTGCAATTATATAGCTTATGCTGAAAAGCCTTGTAAATATATACATGTATTTGCTTTAATACATATCATCAATACAAAAAGAATGTCATACTCCTACGTCACGCTACATGATCAAGGGAAGCAGATTGTTAATTAATACTGGGACCTGTACCTAATTCCCTTACCAAATAAAAACTTATCTGTGCTGAATTTTTCGTCATCATTGCCCTTGTTCTTGCTGCTGCTGCTGCTGATGATGATGATGATGATTTTTTACATTGAAATTGATACCGGCTTAGTAGCTTGCTGTCTGGAAATTTCATGCATCTTGCAGACCCTATCTATTCCAATAATTATATAAGAAATGAATTACATGTTGTAAAATATATCTTCATTGATCTATAGATTTATTTATTTATTTATTTATTTATTTATTTATTTATTTTTTTTTTTTTTTTTTTT
Organism: Solen grandis; assembly: GCA_021229015.1. Classification (NCBI taxonomy): domain Eukaryota; kingdom Metazoa; phylum Mollusca; class Bivalvia; order Adapedonta; family Solenidae; genus Solen; species Solen grandis. Next base: position 349,493 of record CM037779.1, read on the forward strand.
TTTCAATTCTAAATAATCTGATAACATTTTTTTTTTTGGACGTTTTCTTTATGGCTTTGCTTTATTTAAGTCGTGCTTCAAAAACATGTGCGGCGTCTTTGATACTTGGCATCAAAATTTGTCTTGTAATATATACACATATACACTAGAAAAAGTCCCGCGAAATCACGGGTATGTTGGATACTACTGGGATTTGTCCGACTAGATAAGAGTTATATCATGTTACAGAGTCCAACCACAGGATAGGGACCATGGGTTTCATATAGATAAATCGCTTTGGTGGCTCTTGGCTGTGAGGTCAAGGGTTGTGTGTTCGATCCCCATGCACTGGGATCGGGCATGGTCTCCGTGATTAATTTCTTTCTTATGGTAATTAGTATTCCACCGCTATACTTAGTTAACTACAGAGATGCGTTTTAAAGTTGTCAGAATCCCGGGAATGAGGTGTTTGGTGAACTGGCTATCTGCTATATAATGGCGCTTAATACTTCAAACACTATCAAATAAACCAAAATTTAACACACAAAATGAAGAACATATAATTAAAACGACTTATTGCTGTGACATGTTTAAAGGAGGAGAGGATATAGTTTCAGCATTGGAATATAGTGAAGAATATTCAATTGCTGTGAACAATAATAGCTTTATTGCGACCTGCACAGCAGAGTTAAACGAATTCTTCAGGAAAGTCAAACGAAATTTTTTTTTTAAAAATCACAAATCTTATGATATGGTGCTAGCAAAATGCACAGGTTAAATTTGGGCTGTATAATCCGTTGCCTGATATTGGCGTGGCAATATTAACATTGAATCAGTTATGAATGCCGTCAAGAACACCAATACTGCACACAGCTATGAAGTAGTCTTTGCCTGGGGACATATACCGTGCTTTTCACGTGTACCTTATGCTGTATGAAAACGTGAACATCGTGGTTTATACGCACGCCGGACAACAGTGTCTTCCTCCGAGCGTTCGTATAAACGCCACATAACATGAATTCGAAAAAATAATTCGGAAAACTCTCAAATATGAATAATAGGACCCGTGTAGTTAAAATGGGGACATCAACCTGATCGATGCTTTGTAATACTCTTTTAACGTGACTGCGAGGTTAGTCGAGGTTCCCCCAGGAGAGTAGACGTATTTTCGAACAATACGAAGAACCTACTATACCAAACGTTGTTCCCCAGAAATGTTACTATTTTTAGATTTTCGATGGATTCACTACTAATTCTTGCAAACTGTGCAGTTTTATTTATTTTTAAATACAAATAACACAACTACAGAAGAGTTACTGAAAAACCGTGATACTCTGTATACATAGTATTGTTTCGTAACGGCACCAAATCCGACACAAAAAGCAGCTTATTCTTTTAGTAATATAGATGTGTATAAGTTTTTAATCTTGACATAAAATATAGATGAAGTAGTTTATTCAATACCCATAATGCGCCCACGTGGGTACAATAATGCAATTTTAACAGAGTTTATTGCAAAATAAAAAAGGCATTAAGCCAATGAGTATACAAAATTTACAATATCAAATTTAACTTCCGTCAATAGAATACAATATTACTCATTTACAAAAACATTTAGCATACAATCACACACACACACATTCAGTATAAGACATACACCACTACCCAAACCGGACAGCCGATATATGATGCATTTTTACTAAGTTACCATTTTTGTTGTTGTTGTTGTTGTTGTTGTGTGTGTGTGTGTGTGTGTGTGTGTGTGTGTGTGTGTGTGTGTGTGTGTGTTGTTTCTTCTCTTTTTAAATGTTGTTAGAATGATTTTCTTTACTTGTATATTGATTTTGTTTATGTCTTTAAATAAACTATATCTTAAGAAAGGGTTCTGACGATATGTTAAAGCCTCTTGTCCATATATTCCTATGTGGTTACAGTTTTCGATTGTATGTCATGATTAAAACTGATATTGCTTTCTCGATATTGATAAAATCAATCGAACTTCGGAGGTACCCGCGATAATGTGTGTCAGACTCTGCGAACTGCACCTCTCGTATCGTCTGAACGGCTAGAATGAAACAGATGACAATAAGCGAGGCTCGGATGTTCGTAAATGTCGATAGAATTAATCACATCAAACTCCACGCAGTAGTTACCTCCCATTACAGTTGTACATAACCACTGCCACCACAAGTAAAAATTAACAGAATTTAGCTAATTTTTCTTTTTCCAAAAAAAAAAAAAAATATATATATATATATGTTACTGCGAGTGTCATTTTCCTAAGTATATTTTCTTTAATAAACATCAAATACCGTCTCGTGGTAAAAAAATCATTTTAAGAAATATTTTTTTTGTAACAGCAGACGGAGACGCCATTTTGTCAGTTTACCATCAGGACTAAGACCACAATTAATTTTACTATATGTTCTATATAAGCATATATACAAACGACAATTTCTGTAAGGAAAATTGACATCCAAACTTACCCTCATTAGATAGATCTATTCAAGAGAAATAATTCTGTCCATTTTAAACATGGGATAACCCGACTACTTTTTTACCTATTTAAGGCTAAATAACATACGTATGGATTTAATCCACCGGTCGGCCATTTCACACCAATTTTCTCAAAAAGTCCCCCCTCAGTAATGCTCAACTTTTAAGGTTGTTGTGCAATAAGGCCTCCAAATTGGGCATTTTATGACTATTTTAATTGTGTTCTATAGAATTTAATCCTTTATTGCATGTCTTTCAGTCAAAAACTCACCTTAATTCAGCATTAAATAGGGTCACTATTTTCTGTGTAGGCACATCCGGATAGAGGTAACCAAGGGCAGATGATTGTGGTCTTAGTCCATCATCACGTGACATTTGTGACGGCAGTGATTTTTTGCTTGCAAGGGAGATCACTGTGTGGAGTTTGTAATCACATCAGTAGGAGCTTATCTGTATATGATTCACTGCCTTAAACCCCTTTATCTGATGTATAATTCAAAAGTCAGAGCGATGAAAGCGCAGAAAGAGCATAGCAATATGGAAGTCAGACTTTGTCCTTATCGATATATAGATATCCAACTTTCCGAGTATGTTAGTACAACAAACAACAAATCCAGCATTTTGCAATTACGTTGAAATAAAAACTTAAAGCTTAAAGTATAACTTCAAATTTTGTAAGAGTCACATAACTTGACTATCTAATATGAAATATGTATCAAAAATTAGAATTTTAATAAATGTATTTTTTTTTTTTTTTTTTTTGGTTTTTGTTTGTTTTTGTCTGTTTGTTTATTTAGTTATGCATCCTCAAATTTAGCTTATGAACAAATTTTAATAAATGTACTGATTCCAAAAGGATTGACTGAAAATCTTTTTAATATCTATTATCTATCATTTATTTGTTACGTTTGTTTTTGGTTTTTTTTGCTACCTATACAATGTATTTAGCTTTTATTCTTCTTCCCTGATATGCTTTTCATCTGTGGGTGGTATCAAGAAAAGGAAGACAATATATTAAGTACTCGGATTTTGAGAGTTTCTGTGATATAACAATGACTAATTGTATATAGTCAAACCTGTCTTAAGCGCTCAGTCAAGGGAACAAGAGAAAGTGAGCGCTTAACAGAGGTGATCACTAAATAAAGGTTATAAATATTACAAAATGCTATATTTTGGTAATATCAAAACTGACCGCTAAATGCAGACTGACCGCTTAAGACAGGTGACCGCTAATACAGGTTCAACTGTATATTGATCTTTAACAACAGCATTTCTCGGAAAATATACCTTGCCCGTGTTCTGCCAACAATAAGTAGTGATAAGAAATACTTTAATAGTTGGTGGCGAATTTGATCATTCGTGTAATATAAAAGCATATTGACAGAGTTTCTGATGTATTCAGGATAACAATCCGGCTCCTAACTTCAGTGACTCAATAGGAAATGGCGTGGCCCCTGCGACGAAACCCATAGTTCTTAAATATGCAGGCTTTGCACTTGCTTGCAATTGCATTGACGTCTCGTTAATTGGCTAACGGATAATTATATACTCATTCATAATCATCGTTAATGTAATAAATCCTTCATAATTTAAACTTGTTGAAGCTCAATTTCAATTTTTTTAATTAGTAGCCACTATTTCACTGTTGTTTATTATATAGAGGCGGGATCATGGTATTTTTAGACTTCTCATTTATACTCTATTCGTCATCATCACGCTTTTTAATTGTATATTTCGTAATCATTCTCTTTCTCTGTAATAAATACTACGCACTTCCACCATTTTGAGATAGTACACACGTACCATGGTTTTTTGTGTGTTTTTTTTTCAATTCATTTTAATCGATGCGTTTTCATTTAAGACCTTTAACTGATTTAAATGCTTGTAGTTAACCTGTTCATTTCTTTTCCTAAATAAAGTTTCACAATGCTTATTATGATTTTACCATGCTTATTATATGTACAAATGCTTATAAAATATTCAAAACCCTTATTACGGCTTTCCGCAACCTGCGGAAAACGTATAGGGTTTGTTATGTTTATTCTTATTATTATTATTATTATTATTATTATTATTATTCCTTTTTTTCCAACCAAATCTAAGAGTTAATTTCGGTAAGTTGTCAGTGTCTAAGCAACATGAAAATTAAATTGCCTCGACAAAAACTTATAAATTTTTAAATTCAATAATTTTTAATTTTCAATGACGTCAATTGACGTCAGATTTGACGTCAGCTTCAAAAGTTTGTTCGCGCTCTAGAGCCTTCAGTTTTTGATATTTTATCTTGATATTTTCACAGAAGATGTATGTTATGATGTAGATGTGCACCTTATCTTTCAAATTTTTAAATTCGAAAAATTTAAGAATTTATGGCAAAACCGAGTTTCGAACTTTGGTCCTAAAACTATTATTTAATGTTACAAAGGCTACTGATGAGATAGAAGCATGAAAATTGGACAGCTTATTGGCCCAGAGGTCTGCTTTCTTTTCTCTGAAAGATTTCCTTTTAAGTCACGTGGTTATGACGTCATTTAATAGATAAAATCCTATTTTTTCAAAGATTTCTCTCGCTCTGGCATCATACATTTTGAGTCAATTTTAATGAAATTGAAATTGCAGCGATAAAAAAGTATCTTTTTATACATTCAATCATTTTCAATTTTCATTGGCGTCATATGACGTCAGATTTGACGTCAGCTTCAAAAGTTTGTTCGCGCTCAAGAGCCTTCAATATAGGTCCGATTATCTTGATATTTTTACAAAAGATGTATTTTAGGATGTAGATGTCCACCTTGGCATTCAAATTGCCAAATTCGAAAAGATTAAGATTTTATGGCAATACCGAGTTTCGAACTTTGGTCAAAAATTAAATTTAAATGTTACAAAGCCCCCTGATGCGTTACAAGCATGAAAATTGGACAGCATATCGGCATAGAAGTTTACGTTCTAATTTCTGAATGAATTTCTCTTTAGTCACGTGGTTATGACGTCATCAAAAAGACAAAAAAAAATTCTTTTTAAAAATTTCTTTTGCTCTGGTATCATGAATTTAAAGTCAATCTTAATTATATCTTCAGAATTGATAGAGTTAAAATTGAAGTGATGCATACTGCAAGAAATGTTTGTTATGTCACGTGATTATGACGTCATGCATACTTAAGCAAGAATTATTTTGAAAAATCATATAAAATCGCCAATTAGACCAATGAACTTAAACTGTTCAAAAATTTCGAAACTTAGTACGTTCATAAGGTCTTGAAAATTTCAAGTGATTACGTCATCAAACATGGCAGTTATTCATGTTTGATGGAATGCCTTCTTGAAAATGTGTAAACAAACCTGTTCGCATTCTCAAAGATACTTTTTTTTCTTGATTAATAGAACGTTAGCTGAACAGCGTCATGAGTATTGATGCCAATCTAAAGCATAACTTAAAGAATTTATGTTGTGTCACTTGTTTATGACAACATTGATTTGTAAGCAAAATATATTAAAAAGATCAAAAGATTGTATATATTAACTTAAATAAGTAATAATGCCGTACCTTAACAAGCACAAAAGGTCCAGAAAATTTCAAGTGATTACGTTATCAAACATGACTTATTCATGTTTTTCGTAAAAGGGCTAATTCGTGGAAACCCTATTAATTTGCAGAAAGAAATGTAAGTGGTCATTGGGTTGGTCGAGCAAGATCCGATTGTTCTTTTGCAGGAATGAATGCCTGCGTTGAATTGTGAATTTTGATACGTTTTTGAATATGCAATGAATACATGTTAAGTCATATGCTTACAAAGAAAATGATATTAAATAAAGAATGAAAAAAAAAAATCGATTGAATAACGTAAGAAAACAATTCTTGAGGATATTATTATCTTAAAATTTTCCTGTTTTTTTTTTGTTTGTTTTTTTGTTTTTGTTTTTCTGAATGATAGAAAACGGGTGCATAATCAAATAAAATCCATATTTATGCTTTCTCAGTATCTTCTTAAGAAGATGTAAATGAAAAAAAAAAAAAAAAAAAAAAAATTTAAAGCTTATTTTTGAACATAATCGTAAGTATATATTTAAGATAATGATGATTTACGTATTAAATCATACATTATTATGCATCATTATTCCATTTTTTTGTATTAACTTATATATTTAATACCTTTGAAATAAGCAAACGGAAAGCCGCTTCGTTTGTATCTTAAACAAACGACTTCTAGTTACAATCTTGAGATTGTTACTTGAAAATTACACTTTTAACGATATAGTTTCTATTTGCCATGTTCACGTTAAAAGTTTAAGTTTGGAATTTACGTTCGTATATTACAATTTTTTAAATGTAGATTCTATATTATAGTTTTTGACTTTTGATTTACATTTAAGATTGAAAACGTACGTTTTGATAGGAATTTATTATTAGAAGAAATAAAGACATGTGCAAATTAAATTTAGAAAACAATTCTATAAATACAAGAACGAAAAATAGAATTGTCATAATGCAAACAAGAATGTTACTGGCGGATATTTCGCACGGTCGCTGCTACAGAACAGGTATAAGATGTATTTTTAAACAGCTGGACTGAGGTTCTATATCGATGCATGAACATGAGGTCAATGTTGATTTCAATACTGATATTATTCGGGTTGGAAACCTGAACCCGGTTGGAGATCAAAGCATTTTAATAGACGGAATAATGTTTCAATCGGGCCAGTATTTCCATGTTTACCATATTTACAGGTGATATTACTCGTGTATCTAAGCTCGGGTGGAATTGTACACGGGCTGGCAACATTTCCATCTCTGCTATACGTACTTCGGATATTACTCGTACACTTTGGTTGCAAATCTGAGTCCGTGTAGATATCTCAGTCCACCCATAGACGGTCTTATGGTCTTCTCATCTCTACTGGCATGTATACCCCAGATACTACTCGTATACTACAGTTTGGAAATCTGAGCCCAGGTCGTAATCACGGCCTACTGTTAGACGGTCTTATGTTTCAATCGGGCCTGCTTGTTTTGTCGGATTTAACGTCCCGACGACAGTATTTAGGTCAGTTGGAAACTTTGTGTACTTGAGACAGATATTGTGCTGCCACACTGCAATATCACGCCGTAGACATATGACATGATACCAGACTCATTCACTTTATCCTGACTCCAGACCAATCAGTCCTGGAACTACCCTTATATTCTGAGTGCCAAACAAGGGAGTTATACCCGTACCATTTTTACGACATTTTTATGTCGCTGCCGGGGATCGACCCCACGACCTCCCGATTCGTGATGGACGCTTTAATCACACGACCACCTGAACTTGTCCATATACCTGTGATAAAATATACATATATACTACATGTTAGAAATCTGAGCTCGGGTGGAATTCTCAGACCGCTTATAGACGGGCTTTCAAATATTGTGCATTCGCAATGCGACTTTTGGAAACTTTTGCACTGTGGAAATCCCTCAGCCCAATTGTTTAAAAATTGCTCTGACAAGCGCCCTCTCTCGGTAAAAATACGATGTGCGGAATATCCGCCAGTAATAATCTTGTTTACATTTTGACAATTCTATCTTTCGTTGTCGTATTTGAAGAATTATTTTCTATGTTTTATGTTCGCATATCTTTGTCTCTTCTTCAAAAATGACAATAAACAGTATTTATCGATTAAAACGAACGTTTTCAATCTTAAATGTAAATCAAAAGTAAAAAAAAATATGCCCGTGGAAACTACAATGTAGAATCTACATTTAAGAATTTGTAACAAACGAACATAAACTTTTATAATGGAACTCGATCTGTAAAAGTGTATTTTTAAGTCACAATTTCAATTTTGAAAATGTAATAAGCATTTTGCAATTGTAATAGGAATATTCTGAAAATATAAATAAACATTTTGTAAATGTAATACGAGTTTTGAAAATGCATTCATGTTTTATGAAAACCTAAATCAGAGAAAAAAATGAACTGGCGGATTTCCCATCCCATATATGTTAACTACCATTGTAATTCAAGCCATGTATTTTTTTTCAATGGTTGTCAAGTTATATACGATCTATCTTATACAATGGTATATATTGTATTTCTGAAAACCTTGATTTCGTTTAACTTCGGTCTAAATCGGATGAAAACATGATAACTGGCATATTTCTCAATCATTTTATTGATGTTTGTGAACAAGAGACGAAAAGGTGTCGGTTTTGGCGTCCTCATAGTAAGCTTTCATTTCCTAGGTGGAAGGCACGTGCATAAGTAGCCTCCAATTTCATCGACGCAGGTCAAATCACCGCACGTGTACATGTCCAGACACTCGTCAATATCTGGATAACAAAGAGAAAAATATCGAATAAATTAACAATACGTAATATTATGTCGTTTTACTTTGAAACATAGAGAAGTATACCATTTTTTCTAAAAAAAATATATATTTCATGACGACATTTAATTCAAACAGGAAGATAATTATAGTTAGTTCACTTTGCCACTTACTTGAATGTTTCGAAAGAAAAAAAGTGCTGAAATGTTTTCCTAATAAAGTATGGCCTTGTGCTTAGTAGTACTGGTGGAATTCGGGATAGAATAACCGTGTTCTACACAGAATCGTATCTAGATATTATAATTATCTTGTCAATTTTATTTATGTATGATGAAAATATTAAAAAAAAAATTGACACGTTTTTTCTCTAAGAAATCAGATGTCTCTCCATATTGATATGTCAATGTATAGCGGTAAACTATGTTTGTAAAATGGTAAACAAAAATTAAATTATTTATTCCGTTCATTCAGATATGCTCATATTCTATACGTCTTTAAGTAAAAGGCTGATATTTCCTTTATCGATGGCAGAGAGAACATCAATAACGACAATTTTTTTTAAAAATAGCACATACAAACATTGAGTGTCTACCTCAAAACTATTTTGCATGTAGCCAAGATATACAAAAGTCGTTAAAAATTGCATTTCGTGAGAAAAATAAAAAAGAGCGAGCGTGTGTTATTGCTATAATCACTGGTATCATAAAGAATTGATAAATTAGAGTAATTAAGATTTAGCAAATGATAAAAGATGCAGCTCTAATAATGTACAATCGAAGATAAATCCGACTTACTGGTACACCCGGTCCCGCTTAGCGTCCCATCACCAGAAAACCCCGCACAACAGCTACAGGTGTATGGGTCAGCGGAACCTGCACCACCCAGGCATGACGGTATGACATTGGTGCAAATACCACCATACATTTCAGAGACACAATCGTCTAATCCCTCAGCGCATTCATCAATATCTGCATATGAGTTAACCAGCCATTTAACATAATATATCAAACATTATCAAACAAATAAATTCCTAAACGTTTATTGTCTAGCCGATGTCATGCATTATGAATGATTTCCAGTAAAACCAAATTGGAATAGTAAACTATAAAGCATTAAGTGCATCTTGTTATGTCAAGATACATTGCGTATATAATTAAATTATTTGTATGCTGTATGCTGATTTGACTTAAAGCAACATATAGTGTTGTTTTAAAGACTGCAATGTTTAACTATGCAGTTGGTAAAAATCGCAAAATCAACCTTTTCTGCAATAAGATGCGAAATTAACCTACCTGTGCAGGTGTATCCATCGCCTTCAAATCCATCACAACATTCACACGTGTATCC
>CM037779.1:359720-404922 GCA_021229015.1 Solen grandis
AATAGATAGCATCCACCCTATTATAAACCGCAAAATAAACATGATTGAAATGAAGAGTACTATGACTATGGAATGGCGAAACAAACTATAATATACTCTTTGATTGAGCAGATATATATAATAACAATCACCCTTAACTGGTCTCATCATGCTTTTAAGTGTTTTAAGTATTTGATAAAACTGATATAATTTAATCAAAGAAACTGTAATTAATCCCCCGCCGCGAAGCGGGAGGGGGGTTATAGGAATGCCCTTCGTCCGTCCGTCTGCCCGTCAGTCCGTCAGTATGTCCGAAACATTTTCGTGTTCGCTCCATATCTCATGAACGCTTGGACACATTTTCTTCAAACTCGGCTAAAGTGTTAACCTCATTGAGCTGATGTGCAGAAGGCATGTGGCGGTCACGCTGGCTCAAGGTCAAGGTCATACTTGAAGGTCAAATGTTATTTTCATGTCCGCTCCATATCTCATGAACGCTCATACTTGAAGGTCAAATGTTATTTTCATGTCCGCTCCATATCTCATGAACGCTTGGAAACATTTTCTTCAAACTCGGCTAAAATGTTAACCTCATTGAGCTGATGTGCAGAAGGCATGAGGCGGTCACGTTGGCTCAAGGTCAAGGTCATACTTGAAGGTCAAATGTTATTTTCGTGTCCGCTCCATATCTCATTAACACTTGGACACATTTTCTTCAAACTCGCAAAAATGTTAACCTCATTGGCGATGTGAGAAGGCTGGGCGGTCCGCGGCTAAGGCAAGGTATACTTGCAGGTCAAATGTTATTTTCTTGCCCCGCCCCAATCTCATGAACGCTTGGACACATTTTCGTCTGATTTTAAAGTTTTTAATTGAGTTCACATGTATTTTGTGGTTCCTAAACATCCTATATTTCCCTTGGTTCACTTTTTTTACTGTTCCCGTAAAACTTGTCAGTAATTTTTAATATATGTGCTTCCGAATTCTGAGTTTCTTCATAACCCCGGGAAAAGTTAAATTGTCTTAAACTGATCTTCTATATGTTGCTACAACCATGCCGGGTTTAAAGGTGAACATAATCCATGACCAAACAAATTCTAAATTTTTGGAGCGGCGGGGGATATAGCTGCCCTTTGGATGCTTGTTCAGTTGGTATATATCAAAATTTCTGAATCAAGATTTTTTCAGCTAGTTGTAACTCTGCAAGCAATTGTGTGTAAACATTTTTAGCTACCTGGCCGAAGGCCCAGGTGAGCTTTTTGGACCAGCCTTTGTCCGGCGTTGTCGCACAGTCATCAACAATTTATTAAAGATCTTCTTCTCTGAAACTACTGTGGGAAAAGTGATCAACTTTGGGGGATGTTGCTAAGGTGACCCCCTATAAAATTAATCAAAATTGTTCTGCTCTTTTGCAAAATTAGGTCCAGGAGCAAAATATAGATTTTAAAAGTAAAATCTTAAAAAATATTCTTCTCTAAAACCAAACGGCCCTTAGATTTTTTGGTGTGTAGCTTGTCTAGTGGATTTCTCCCAAATTTGTTCAAATCAGCCCCAGGGTCGAAAGGGGCCCACCCCGGGGGTCCTTGATTTAACAAAGGCTAATATAAGAAAAACTTGAAAAATCTTCATCCAGAAACCCAAAGGGCCCGGGAAAATTTAAAGTATTTGGTGTGCAGATTGTCTAGTGATCATCCCAAGTCGTTAAAATCATGACCCTGGGTCAATTTGGCCCCGCCATTGGGGTCATCTGATTTACATGACTTATTTAGGAAAAAAATTTGAAAATCTTTTTCTCAGTACCAAAAGGGCCCTGGGTTTGATATTTGGTATGTACATTGTCTAGGGGTCTCTACCAAGTTTGTTCAAATCATGGCCCTGGGGTTAATTTGGGGCCCTGCCCCCAGGGGTCATTTGATAAGGCATTTTCTACCATTGAACTTTGTTAAAATTTATTTGGTTTTATCTTGCTCTCATAATCGAAATGTAAAAAAGTTAGGTTAAGAAAAGCTACGTTAAAAATTTGTTTTAAAAATGAACTTCCAGGGCATGCAGGGCTGTCATGGTAGCTGGTTAACATAAAAGTCGTTGATAAAAAGCTTGAGTAAGCTGTGGGTGAGTCATTTGACTCAAATCCTAAATGATATCTTAAATTTTTTTGTATTTTCTGAATTTGTACAAATACGGGAAAATTGCTTATAATTCTCCCTTATTAAAAAATGTAAATTCCCAATGCATTTTTAAATTTTTTTCACTATTTTTTTTTCTTCAAAAACTATAACTGATTACTGTTTTAATTTCCCGGGAAAAACCTAATCTCAATATGAGTTTTTTTTAAGAAAAAATTTTATATGATCTAGGCATATAGAGAAGATATTCTTTCTTTTGGTATTGTTTTGTCGTTCTTGGGGTGGAAAATCGTTTAAAAAAGGGGAGGACTTTCAGCTCAACAAATGTTTTAGGAAAAGTAACAGGGGCTATTGTAGGGAGTGTGAAAAGTATATACAGTCTATCCTGCGAGAACAAAAACCTGATGGTTACGAAAAGGTTTAAAATTGAATGCCCGGTTACTGCCTGCAAAGGGGTCTTGACACACAGTGTATCCATATCTATCTAGTTGACTGGTTCCAACATTTCTTGTGGAAAAATTTTCTTGTTATAATATCGGGGGTGAAGCGTCCATGTGATGTTCAGTAAAATACAAAACCAATCCCACTGTGAGAGTTTCTATAAACAAACTTTAAATTGAAAAAAAATGTATACTAAAATGTATAAAGTAATAATTTTTTTGGGGAACATGGCTCGGAAAATATAAACCTTTTTTACTCATTGCCCCAAATATAGACAGTTTATTTGCAACTATCGCATTTATTTTTTTACATATTGTTTTTCAGATGTTGTGGATCATTATATAGGTAATATTTTTTTAAAAAATTTTTAATTCATTTTAAATTTCCCGTACTGTGTGATTTACATATTGCTTTTTTTTTTAACCAAAAAGTAAAATGTTTTGAAACTGTTAAATGCAAAGGTTTTGACTTTCTTTTCCAGTAAAGTTGTAATGATTTTCCGTTTTGCTTTGCTTTTTTTTTAACTTTTTTGAGGCCATTTAAAAGAATATGCTCATATTGCATAAATGAGTTGCTCAATTCGATTTCTTGTCAGTTCTTATTAATCTTTGGAATTGCGCATTGTCAAATCCCATTATCTTTCTTCTTTCTCTTTTTCACAAAATGTTCAATGAAAAAATTTTATTTTATATGCATTGTTAGAATGTTTATCACCCGTGTTGACAAAATTTCGTCTCACCTGGGCACTGAGTGCTCATTATGAGCTTTGGTCATTTTTATCCAACCACATTATTGCATTCTAGCAACTTTCTCTTATGCAAATCAAATGTTTTATACCATAAACTTTGGTCCCGTTTGATAATAGCTGGGATAACCCGTTTTCAGGAGTTGGGCCCCTTTATTAAAATAAATGCCACGACCATTGTAAAATTTCACTTTTATTTCCTCTAGTGCCCCATTTTTGAAGCAGTTTAATAAATTTTTTAACAAAAGGGAAAGACCATGGTATCTGTCAGGTTTTACTTTGACCCATAGATTGTAAAATTTTTATTTCTGGTCCTTCAAAAAAAAAAAAAAGAATTTGCCATATTTTCCTCTAGATTTTTTCTTAAGCAAATTTTTTCCACTTTTTTTACAATATTTTTTGGGTGTAATATCTCGGTAAAGTTTTTATTTTTGTTGATTCCCCACTGTTTTTAGCAGCAACTTTGATAAATCTTGTTTAAGATCTTTATAAAAATCATTAATTCTCAGGTTAGTGATATAGACCACCTTTAGCCCTTGTATGAAAGAGTTAGGGCCCCTTTTTCTGTATACTGTATAATAAGAGATCAAATATTTTGGAAAAATCTTTGAATGACGCAATAAAAAACTTTGCAGACTAATGCAATGCTGAGAGGCCCTTATGAGTGATATCCTCTTTTTTTCCTCTCAGCTTGGACCTTTTGCTTTAATTACCCCGCTACACAAAAGAGGGGTCTTTTTAGAAATCCAGCCTGTCACGTCCATCTGTTATTTCATACCCCCGTTTTTTTTTGTCTGCTTAATGACAAGTGGGTGCGGGGGTTTTAAAACCCTTTTTTGATAGTTCTGGTATTGATATCATTGTTTTTTTTATTCATTTCTGTAATTTAGACAGAGGAAATGCGCATTAAAACAGAGTGTGTGCCATGTGTGGGTTTTTATTTATTTTTCTTCAAAATATATTGGGAAGCATCCCCACAAGATTTAAACCCAAAAAAAAGATTTTTATATTTTGATGCTGGAACCATCACTGTTAACTTTTGGGAAATTTTAACCCAGCTGAAATGTCAGGGGGTTTCCTTTTCAGTGGATCCTTAAAAATAAAAGTGCTTTATTTTTCCTTCTTGATGACAAAAAAACCCATTTGATCGGGCCCTGTTGGCTTTTCCCTTGAATAAATTTTTCATCATTTTCATATTGTTTATATCGGGTTTCATCTTAAACCTTGAATTTGAGCTTCGTTTTTTTTTTCTTGTTTTTTTTGTGTTCTTTTGTATACAAAAGCGTTTGATGTGATAGGAAGGGTGGGATGAAAAGAACAAAGAATTTAAGTTTTACACTATGTATTGTTGGTGAAAAGGCCAGTTTTGCGTTTACACTAAAATGTTAAAAATGTTGCTTTATATGTAATCTATTTAAAGTGTTCCTTTGTTTCTTTGGAGACTTTTACCTCGCAACTGTGAACAACCTCCCCCCTTGTTACAGGTGAGCACCATTATTCTTATTCCCCCCCTCTCTGTTTTTTTCAGATAAATTGGTTAGTGTTTGTTTTTAGGGTCAAAAGAGAATTCTCGTCAAATCGATTTATATATGGCGTGACTCTATGCTGGAGATCATTTGGCTGCCAACAATCAAGTGCCGAATTGTTGACTGCAATCTTTGAGCTTGGGGATGAATCACAATTTTCGATTATGAGGACAACTATTTAGGTCACCCTTTTCCATTGTTGTATGTTTTCCTACAACTTTAAAAGACATCTCTGCAGTATTTTCAGAATTTATAAAACTTGAAAAGATGAATTCCCCTTTTTTGTTCACAAAAAAATTCTGGCCTTGCAAAATTAATGAATTTAAAACGTTTGCACAACCAAGTTTTATCTTTGTCAAAATGTCAAGACCCCGGAAACTGTCGAGAAATTTACTGAAATAGCTGTAATTATAAACCCTTTTTTTAGCTGTATTTAATTTTATAGAGGTAAAGGTTTTATGATGCTAAAAACTCCAATATTTTCCTGGAATAAAAATTTTAAAAATCAGTGAATCATCTTTGTTTATGATAACTGCCCTAGTTCTCAGTGCCTTGAGTGGCTTTGATTTTTTTTCAGTAAATGAGGGTCATGACCCCGTTCCATTCATAAGTTACTACCCAATGAGGTCAAACCCTTTTCTGGTAGTACATTTGTTTGTTTTGATTTTGGGGGATAAAGTCAGTTAAATAGGTCACAGTAATTATGAAATTGGAAATGGGTGTTTTTGATTTCTTGCTACATGGGTGGCTGTACGCCGTCTAAAAAATCAAAGCGCTGAAGGCACTGAAGTTGTGTGTGTCTCAAGTGAAGAGGGTTTGTGAGCTGCAGTATGCAGTGTACTTAGTTTTTTTCCAAATATCAAAAAATTTATTAAAAAATAAACAATTTTTTAAAAAATGGTATTGTTATAGCTCCTTTGCTGGGCCAGCTTAAGGGTGTTGCGCACTGGTTTTTTGGTGTCAAAATAATGTGAGGATGTGGTATCATGCCGGGTAAAAATGGCGATGTGCCATTGTTAACAGTTGATAAAACAATGGTGCATTTAAACTTTAATTTCTTGTAAAAGCCAAATTAACGCAATGTTTAAGCGGGGTTTTGGCATTGCGCAAAAATTTTCCCCAACAAAAGAAATGCGACAATCTGCTCTTTTAGCACTATCAGCGCTTTGATTTCACACATTTTCTTTTTATAGTGAAAATCATTGTTTAGTAACTCCTGTAGCATTAATACGGGTATCAGCCTTCCCATGGCAACAAATAAACCCTGGAGGTATCTCCATGTATCTTGAGTGCTTGAGTGATTTTTAAAGTAAGTTATGCGGATTTGTTTTGGAATTAAAGCTTTATATTTTTCTATGGGGGACTATTTTAACCACTAAATTATTAACAAAACCTTCACATTACCACCCAAAATTGGGGACAATGAAACCTTTGTTTTTGAAAAAATATATCCCTGCAGGGTTTAAAGTAAAATTTAGCAACTCCCCGGAAATGTTTCTTTTGTGCTTTAAAGCTATATACTTTATTTTTTCCCAATATTATGTTTTTTTTACTCAGAATTGAGTTTTCAACACTTTGGTGAATCTCAGCATACTGTGTTGTGGGGAATTCTTTTCAATTGTTGATCTTCATATAAAAAAAAAAGGGTTATTGGGTTTTTAAAATGTGAGAAATGCCCCTCAAAAGTAGGTACTATGTTGTGATGACTACGTCCAAAAACCCAATAAACTTCTAGTTTAAGGGGCCCAAAGATATTTTTTAAATAAATATGGGACAAAATCATACTATTACATCCCAAGAGATGTAACATTATCAATTCTGAAGAACTTAAAGGAATAAAAGATTAGTTTTCATAATCTCTCGTAATTAATTTTTAACATAATAAAATAATTGATAATAAAATGGAAAATTTGCAAAATAATTTTCTGTCTTTGAAATCAGATATAAAAGAAGCTTGTATTACAGTAATTCAACCAGCCCTACAAAGTAGGGTTTCTTATGTCAAATAAGAATGTATAATACCAAGCACAATTTTCTGAAAGAAAATTCCCACCGTGGCCAGTTGTAAGATATCAACTGTAGATCCAAAGGTTGTGAGATCAAAGGAGTTTATTTATGACCTTCCTAGGGCAAAGTATTGGCCCAAACTCATGAACCGTCAGAGGGTTTAAATATTGTGTTGAAAGGGAAATTGTTTCCCAATGATTTAAAATAAATAATTTAAACTAATGTTCTCAAAAATGAAAGCTGTAAAGTACTTGAGTATGATCATCAATCTCTGGCTCAATATATACCCCTTTAACCCTTACAATGCTGTGGAAATGGTGACTGTTTTTGCAACTAGTTCAAACCATGATCAGCTTGCAAATCTGCACTTTCTGATCCTGATCTGAACTGTTCAGTATTCAGTCAATACATTTTCAACAAGCCCCCCTATAAACAACTAAATTTTAGTACAGTCTGTCATGGAGACAGGATATCTCCTATATTAAGCATGATAAGAGTTTGAGCCTGAGATAGAATGTAAGTATTTGTGATAACTTGTGGCAAGGTAACTCTAATCTTAAATTCAGTGGAAATAATTGAACAGTGTACAAACTGATTGACCTGTTGCTTCTTGTATGTACATTTTTTGAGGACTAACCCACTGAGCAACTTTTTGCACATGTCTTTTCAGTTTGTTTCAGATATAATTTTCACAGATTAAACAAAAACTTGTTCAGTATTCAGGTGGATTAGAAAAATCTCCATATCAAAACATTTTAAGATTAAATAATACTTATTTTAAAAATAAAGAATTTTATTTTGTGTTTTTATTCTGCCTTTACAGTCTAAGAGATTCTAATTCATCTAAAGGTAAAATTTTAATGCTTAATGTGGTTGTTTAAAAATATGAACAGCGTTGCACAAGGTACACTGTGTAAGGGAGAATATGCAATGGAAATTATATTCATACCCGAGAATCATTATTATATTAAATGATTTCATTTTTAGCTGGTTTGTTTTTCTAAGAAAAAAATACAAACTATTGTCGTACTCCGGTGTCCGTGTTGTTGTTGTCGTCATTGTTAGTCATCATCTGGAATTACTATTCGGTATACAACTTTCATTTTTGGGTTTGCATATTCATCTTGACAAGACCTATCCAAACAATGAAATATTTTACCTATTGACCTTGACCTTTGACCTAATTTTAAGACGGCAGCTTGCTGCCCGTCTTTGAGGCTAAAACGCTTACCGGCCATTCGCTGGGGCCTTGCTAATTTGCATATTTTCCATGACAAGTTTAACTGTACCTCTCCGCGCTTAGTGCGGATCCACGCAATGCGATACTGCACTTACGAATACAAAAGGATATGTTACACAGACCCTTTTTTTCTAACTGTAGCCGCTATTCATGTGCTTTTGTTTGTAAAAGTGTTATTTTTTTCTGTAAACATCCATTTTAAGCGTTTAACAATATATCCGTGACACTTTAAATCAGAACAGCAACCCATTTTACATACTTGATGATCTACTCCCCGTAAAAAGAAAAAAAGTAGCGCATCGAATGTCTGTATTAACTAAAGCAGTTCAAAGCGTAATTTTGCATGAAAAAACGAGTTTTGGTTTTTTCCCAAAGCATTTCTTAACTTTGAAATAGAAACAAACATTCAAGTATCTAAAACATCAAGTACGTGTCAAGTTCTATACTTTAAATAACAGTAGATTGTGTTTATAAATCGGGTCCTAGGGAATGACCTACTACTGAAGTTCATACAGTCAGGTTCATGACCCTCATTCCGGATGGTTTTGTAACAAACAGGGTGTGAATTGGATTGTTCTTGCTACCGACAATAGTTGCAGGAGAGTGTGTGGAGTTTTTGTGTCATGTGGTTTTACCTCTGTTGTATCAATAATTTAAGAATCACAGTTTTTTAGCTCCCCTGAGCACTTGTGCTGGGTGAGCTTTTGTGATCGCCTTTTGTCCGCGTCAGTCGTCCGTCGTCAACAATTGCTTATGAACACTCTAGAGGCCACAGTTTTGACCCAATCTTCATGAAACTTGGTCAGGATGTTTGTCTACATGATATCTCGGATGAGTTCGAAATTGGGTCATGGGGTCAAAAACTAGGTCACTAGGTCAAATCTTAGAAAAACCTTGTGAACACTCTAGAGGCCAAAAATTTTGGGCCCCAAATCTTCATCAAACTTAATCAGGATGTTTGTCTACATGATATCTCGGATGAGTTCGAAATTGGGTCATGTGGGGTCAAAAGTAGGTCACTAGGTCAAACCCTTTAAAAAAACCCCTTGTGAACACTCTAGGGGCCCACAGTTTTAGCCCAATCTTCATAAAATTTGGTCAGGATATTTGTCTACATGATATCCATAAAATTTGGTCAGGATATTTGTCTACATGATATCTCGGAGAGTTCGAAAATGGGTAATGTGGGTCAAACTAGGTCACCAGGTCAAATCTTAAAAAAACCTTGTGAACACCCTACAGGCCACAGTTTTGGCCTAATCTTCATAAAATTTTGGTCAGGATGTTAGTATACATGATATCTTGCATGAGTTTTAAATTGGGTCATGTGGGATCAAAAACTAGGTCACCAGGTCAAATCTAAGAAAAACCTTGGAACTCTCTAGGGGCCACAGTTTTAGCCCAATCTTCAATAGATTTGGTCAGGATGTTTGTCTAATTGATATATTGGATGAGTTTGAAAATGAGTCACATGAGGTCAAAAACTAGGTCACCAGGTAAAAATCTAGAAAACCCTTTGTGAAAAACTCTAGAGGCCTACATTTTTGTCTCAGTCTTCATTAAACTTAATATGAATGATGACTGCATAAATTTCCCCAGTTGAGTGCAAATTCAGGTAGGATCAATATCTAGGTCACTTAGTCAAATGTTAGAAAAACACTTTTAGATGCCAGATTTTTTGTCATTATGCCTAACACAGCCATCTTACTCAGGTGAGTGACACAGGGCCATCTTGGCCCTCTTGTTTTCCTGTTAATCCGGTTGCCGTCTCTCAGAAACAAAATTTAATGAGCGCTTTGATTCTGTAATTTTTGAAAACTTTAAAATGCCTATTATTTCAGAACAGTTGTCAACAGGGCACTGATGTTTCACATGTAAATTCCTTGTAGCAAGACCTTTCCATCAATGTTAAACTTTTGGACTTTTGACCTTGACCTTTGAACTTTGACCTATTTTTTAAATAAATAACTTCGCAACTATTAAAAATGCAACTTTAAATTTTTGTATGCCAATTCATCTTACAAGACCTATCCAGACATATGCAAATATTTTACCTATTGACATGACTTTTACATTTGACCCAATTTTTCTGAACTTTTGGATAATTTAAAATGCCTTTTTAATTTCAGAACCGTTGTCAACAGGCACTGAATTTCACATGTGAATTCTTTGCAGCAAGACCTTTCCATCTATGTTACACTTTGGACTTTTGACATTGTCCTTTGACTTGATATTGTCCTTTTAAAATGTTTAACAAAAAATTAACTTTGGGCTATTACTTCTATTACTATTTAACAACCAACTTTTATTTTTGTATGCATATTCATCTTGACATCATTGACCTTAACCTTTGACCTTACTTTGCTATAAATTTGGACAAAATTAAAAAATACATATATATTTCTCTTGTCATTTTTAAATGATTTTTAATTACTGAATTGTCATAATATAAACCTGTGCAGGTATGATTTGGACATGATCACTAGTTTGTATGCTTCTCTAAATCAGCTGTCAAGACTTTTCTACATGAAGTGATTGATGACAACAGTGGACATAATGTTGTATTTGGTGACTTTAATGTGGATCTACAGAAGAGTGCGCCAGTTCTTAAAGATATGCGCCAGTGTATACAGTCTCCAAAGACAGAGTACATGTCAATACTGGTCATGTCTACACAGACCTATCAGAGGTGTTCTAGTTTTTTAGTCCTACTTAAGTGACCGGGCCACAAGCCAGTAATGGGGTGCTATCAAAGGCAAAGAATGTTTTAAAATTAATCATTTTACTTTTTTTACATTTTAGGTCTACTGATCATGAAATCATTATTAATGCCAACACTGGGAGCCCATATTTAAATGTATATTATTGGACCCATAGTAGATAGCTCCAATAGTAGACAGATTGACAGATGGATGGTGGTAATAACAATATGATTGATATCCCTCATTGTTTCTTTGAAATGGATTGGTTTAAAACAGACGAGCGTTGGCACCCGCATGCGGTGCTCTTGATAAGTTAAAAGATCGTTTTTATGTGTATAAATTGATTTTTATTACAGTTGTATCTTTGGGTCAGAATGTTGAAATAGTTCATTTGGTAATCAACTTTTAAAGTCAATGAATTGAAGAAACTTGAAAGGGGTATAGCTGGTTTTATTTTTGTGACAAGGAAAGTGGTCTGTCAGCAAGTTGTTGTCTTCTGACACATTCTTTTTGTTAGATTCAT
Source organism: Solen grandis (assembly GCA_021229015.1). Classification (NCBI taxonomy): domain Eukaryota; kingdom Metazoa; phylum Mollusca; class Bivalvia; order Adapedonta; family Solenidae; genus Solen; species Solen grandis. Next base: position 371,010 of record CM037779.1, read on the forward strand.
GAGCACGTAGTGCAGTGACTAAAAACCAAAACTCTTTTAAATTTTCTTCATTTATTTAATATTATAATGAAATTTTGGCTGGAGCATAAATCAAATTTTCTTTATATGGGTTACAGGCTTAAGTATACTTACCTCAATTTTTATAAGGAAGTCCTGTTTTTTTTTTTGCACCTGACCCTTTTGGATGGGGTCTAGGGGGGGTAGGCAGAAGGAGGCTTAACTTTTTAACATTATATCTTTGTTAATATAAAGTGTTGTAAGCTTCCTTTCCATTGCAGATAAAAGATTTTGTGCGGGAAACGAATTTTTTTTGGGCTAAAACATTCTTTTAATTCTATACTTTTCTGTCCACACTGACGTAAATTTATAATTATAGACTTTTCACCTAGTAAATATAACCTAACCTCTCGTTTTGCCACTTTTCCCAAAAACCCCCCTATTTAGTCTCCCCAAAGCAGTCTAACATCATTTTATTTTTTTATGGACAATGTTGGGGTGTTGCTCATTTTCCGGGAAAACTTGGAAAAACTTTCCCTTTTTTTTCATAGTTTTTTTTGTTCGCTTATTGACAGAATGCTTCATACACATTAATATTTGACAACTTGGAAAAGGGTTTGTGATTGTTAACAAGTTTCTACTTCTACTAAAGCTATTTAAACCCCTTTCCTCAAAAGGGACACCATGAAAAATTTTCGAACGCATAAAACCAGATCACCTCGAGTAACCGCAGGCTGATCAGGTTTTATGCTGTTCGCTCCCCTCAGTGGTCTGGAAATGAGTATTTTGAAATTTAAATTTGGTAAGGTTTAACGTTGTTTTCTGCAATCACTTTATGTGAACCTATTGAGGGGCCAAAAGGGGTAATATGAGAAAAAGGGGTTAAATCCCCCAAAATAAGCAAGTTCACACAAACTTTTTCAGTAAAATGACCCAAGTGTCCCAAAAAATTAGCTGATGTCAAAATTTATCATTTTGACTTGTTTCTAAGTTACGGCTTACTTTTCTTCGAAAGTTAAGCCCCCCCAAATTTCCAAAAACATAATTAGAAGAGGATAAAATTTCCCTTTTGAGTATTTAATGGGGTCTTTGTTTTGTTAGGTTTAACATCACACCAATTTTTGTTGTTTTTTGGGGAGAAAAGGGATTAAAATTCAAGCTCCTTTTAACAATACGTTTTTAAAAGGGCCAAGTTTATCTGAGAATTGTTTGTTAGGTTTCACACCTGCTGATGGTATGTCATTATTGGGAGACTTTTTATGTCTACAAGAAGGATACATTGCTGCCACTTTGCAGAAAATTGGCATGATACCCACCCAGTCCATTATCCTGATCCCGTCCCAAATCATCCTGAACTCCCTTTATATGCTGACCTCAAGCAAGGGACTATACCAGTACCATCCCTTTTGTGATCCCCCTGCGTCCATCATCAACGTCGTCAACAATTTACTTTAAAACACTTGGGGCCGGGTTTGATTTCACAATCTCACCGGCCTGGCAATGCCGGGGATGGTTAAATGAGGGTATGTCTTCAGTTACTTTATGTTGTTTTGAACCCCTAGTCTTGAATTCCACCAGCCATCCCTTGCACTTAGAAAACCTTCAGTGCGATAAAAAATTTTTCCTCAAATAAAAAACTTATATTTATTTCTTAATAAATACTCTAGGTTATTAAGGTAACATATTTGATTACAAAACACTAATATTGTTTGGGGGTTAGACCGGGAATGATATTGCAGATGCATCAAAAAGAGTTGAAAAAAGGGTGTTCAATGTTGAAGGTTAAGGTCATTTTGTATCAAGGTTATATAAAGGCAAAACTTTTGACATTTTGATTTTAAAGAATTTTTCTGTGCAAATTTTTACATTTTAATGTATATAATTTCTGCAAAAAAAATTTTGATACCTTACTTTTTTTCACATTGGTATGTGGGTTCCCTAATTTTTCCCAAAAATAAAAAGTACTGCAGAAGTGGGTGTTATGATTTTTGTGAAATCAACTTAAATTTTTATCACTTGCATAAAAACCCCAAAACGGCACCTAAGGGGGGAATGGCTACCTCAACCATCAACAGTTTTACTTGTGCTCCGCACGATTCTTAGCAGATTTAATTTCTGTGGTAGATATTGCTGAAGAGGGTTCCACTTTATGTCTTTTTCCCATTTTTTATTATCTACAGATTGTTTTTTTTGTCACCTGCGTAAACAGTGGGGACACATTGGGGTAACTTTTCCTTGTCCCGTCCACCGTCTGTCTGTTGTCTTCTTCCATCATACTTGTTCTGTCTGCTTCGCAGGGGACACAGTATTCCAAAACATTCTTGTTGTAGTTTTAAATTTTTGTTTTTGAACCCCACATTTTATAATTATGCCATGTATCCAGATTTTCCCCTCCTCATACAGTGATAAATTTTTATGCTCACCTTAGTATGCCCATAAAATTTTCCTGCACATTACACTGTAACCAAAATTGAAAATCGCACACAAGGGGGTTAGCAGTTTTCAGCTCACCGACATGCAAAACATTTTGATACCCATGCCATGCACTAGCAGGTTTTATATTGAATATTGGAGGAAAAAGATATAGTAAAGTGCTTGTTGTTTCCCTCTCTGCTTTTAACTAATTATTTCCAGACAACCGGAAAGTAATCACTGAAAGAATCTTGACGTGAATATTACAAGGGGGGGCCATGAAAATGTTCCATCTCCTTCTATTTTTTTTTGCTTAAAGGTTGTTTTCATGATCACCCTCAATTAATCTCACCTACATTTTGGAAACGATTTTCTCATTTTCTTGCTCACCAAAATATGGGTTCTTTGTGTAGTAAATGAAGTAGTTTTCGTTCCGAGACAAAAATTCAACCCCATAGATGTGAAGCATTTGGGTTATTTAATGGGGCATCAGTAAACTCACAACTAAAATAACCTAAAACCCGGTTTTCAACAATTTCACAGAGAAAAAAGCATGTTTTTTGCTGCTTTTTCAGCATTCTAAAATTGTTATATTTCTTTGTTAGACAGTTAGTAATCCAAAAATAAATGGTTCCAAATTGCTCTCAAATAATTTGCTTTGAAAAATTGAAGTGTCATTTTCCCCCATATTTTTTAGGTTTTTGTAAATTTTTAGGGAAAAAATGGTTGTTTTAAATTATCATTTATTCTCGAGGCTAAAGCTAACAAATATGCATTACGAGTTTTTGAATTTCCCTGATTTGATGGTTAAATCACCATTTTAAATTTTGTATCACTTGTTTAAATGGCAGGGAAACATTTTGGTAGTGAAGCATCAACATGAAACTTGTTTTTTAAAACCCTCATTTTATAAAAATGTTTTTTAATGCCTTCCCAAACTGCAAAATTTAAGCTCAGATTTTACACAGTCTCGTATGGCAAAGAGAATTCATTGATAATTAAATTTCAGTAAAAAAATTTCATCAAGTCATAAATGTAATACATTCATGGGGTAATGGTTAACATTGTTCACGGGGCTGACAAGGGATGGGGACAACTGGGTTTTGCATAAACAAAAGTTTAAAACATTTAAAAGGGTATTTTCTGTTTTTTTCTTGCAAGGGTATGTTGGGCAAAGGGTTTTGAGGTTTGGGGGGGTATCCTTAAAAGTTGTCCTCACGCAACATAGTAAACAAATGGAAAGCTCTTAATTATCCAAACAAAAGGGTAGAGGTTTTAAAACGGCATTGTCGTTCAGCGTTTGTTCTTCGGGGTTGTCTGTTTGTCACATTTTGATTGGAAAACCTAAAATACTTTACTCGAAAACCCAAAAAAATTGATAGGGGTTACATTCCTGATAAAGTAGAAGTGCAGTGCATAGGAACTGTTGCCCCTACTTCATATTTTTTAATTTATTCTCCTTTGCTATTTTTCCTTTTAATTTCTTTTGGCCCATACCCTAAAAGTGTTTAAAATATCAACATAAAATTTCATTTTGGGTTGCATCTCTTTGAGGAAGTGCAGCACATAGAAACTTTAACTCCTCACTTCAAAATTTTTAAGTTACCGTATACCGGTCAGATTAGGCCAGCTACGTAAAAGGCCCATCCTAACTTAGGGCAAATTATTTGAAAAAAAAAAAAACTTACGTATGTATTGGGCAAAATCTTTTTTTTGAAATTTGCGCCGTCGTACTTTATGAGAGACCGAAAGCTATCCGACTCCCCCGGGAAATCATACGTAAAACCGTTTTATTTACAATGCATAAGATTCCCGTTAGCCCGTTACATTAACAAGGGGTAGGATAAAGGGAAACATTTTCATAACATGACTTTTCTCAACCGTGTCCCCGCTTTCTAACAGGGGGACCATTGTCACCTGTCAAAATTCTCCCCAACAACAACTTACAAACAATTCCCACCTGTCAAGTTTCTCCTATACATCATAGGCCCCGTAAAAAAAACTTTTTTGTTTATATTGAAAATGGTTTCCATCAAGTTTTTTCAGTTTCTCCAATCTTTTTATCATAAAATATACCTTAGGATAACTAATAAAAACAAAAGCAATACTTGGGATTGTTTATCATGGTTTCGTATAGACTTTGTGTCATATTATCGATTCATTGGCTTTCAGTATATCCCTTTTTTGAGATCTTTTACCGGGAATTTTTACTTTTCGGTGTTGAAAAAAAAACCCGAAAAGCTGTATACATATTTAGCCACCCCCTCTATAAACGAATTATCTGGAAAAAAGGGGCGCCCAATCTGCCGGTGTTACGGGGTTCCCTTTTTTCTCTTTTCCCCATTTAATTTTTTTTTGGACCCAAAATCAAAAAGTTTTAGGGACAACTCAAACCCAAATGGTGTAGATTCATGAAAGTGTGACAGTGCATAGGAACTTTAATTCTTCACTTGATAACTTTTGAGCTTTTGCCATTTGCTATTTTTTTTACTTAATTTTGTTTGTGGGTTAACTCAAAAATATTTTAAAGGGACCAAAGTTAAACCTCATAGTGCATGTTTCATTGGAATAGGCAAAGTTTTTTTTTCTTCCTAAATTTGAAATTTTTTGCGGGGGGAAAAAATTTGCTGAATTTTCCCTTTTGTTTGTTAAATGTGGAAAAACTAAATTTTTTGTTTGTTTTTCTGTTTTGGGAGGGAAAAGAGATGTTGTAATTATTACTGCTAAAACTTTCAGACGATATTTATTTGGTAAAAATAATACACCTCCTGAAAACTTTATCCAACAAATGTTTTTTGCATAAATCATTTATATAAAACCCTTTCCTAATGACCTTTTGCGCACTCAATAGGGACCACATAAATCCTCTTTTCCAGACCATGAGGAGCAGCAAACAGAAAAAACCCTGATCAGCCTGCGGGGTTTACTCACGGCTGATCTGGTTTTATGTTGTTCGCATGGGTTTTTTCATGGTTTCCCTCTATGGGGGAAAAGGGTTAAGAGAGTGCATGTACTGCTTTCCCAACTGTTAGTGTAGGCAATTACCCCAGAGTGTAACATATAGGGTGAGAACAAAAACCCCGATACTGCATGTTTGTAGAGGTAAAAAGTCACACTGTCTCATTTTCCCAACATATGTGACATTTTTTTTTATGTCATTTATTCTTTTTTGCCCTTTGACCTTATAAGAAGCCCACAATTTGTCCTAGAAAATTTTGGGGTGAATTGGAATGACTTCTTACTTTAAAGAGATAGAAATCCCAAAGGTAAATAATAATGTGAGTTTGGAAAACTATGTCAAGTCCTATACGGGGAACCTGAAATATGATGCCCTTATTGTTAGGGAGCCCGTCTTTTACATTACTAAAAGAAACCCAAAAGGGGTTTTTGAACTTTCAGGGGTTTTAAATGTACTTCTGTGTTAGCTCAGGCTTCTTTGAATTGAAAAAAAATATTGCTACATATATAAATTTGACAGAGCCCCCGTGTCTGAGGATGAAAGGGGTTTTTGGACTTTAAATTACTTAGCCCCTCACCGCTTTGGGTTGAAATCCTAGCGGGGAAAATCCATATCATATATTGAAACCATATCCTAACTGATATCTCTAGGTGGATCTGGGGGCCCAAGGCTTTAAAAGGGTTTGACTCAAATTGACCTTTGATTTCCCAAAATCATATTGCAAGCATCAAAATGCTTGGATATAATTTCCCATAAATATTTGCAAGTAAATGGCAGCAAACAAAAATTTTAAAAATTTTGCAGTTAATTACCACCAAGTTATTTTGATTTTCAAAAATTGTTTATACATACTTTTTTTGAAACGAGCTTCTGATTGGAAAATTTCGATGTCATTTTTTTTAAAAAACTATTTATAGCATTAAAGATCTACTTGAGGAAACCCTTTTTTAAATTTTTGGGGGGGGGAAAAAAATTTCCCAGTTTTGGAGCAGTTTCAAAGTTTCTTTTTAAAAACTTAATGTTCCCCTTTTTTTTGCCAGAGTTTGAGACATGATAAATCTGTTGAAGGTTTAGACTTAAGAATCGCAAAAAAAATGCTAAAAATTTATCTTTTTTAAATAAACAGTGGAGCTAATTCTTCCATTCACAAAGATCGAAAAAATTTTACTGGTTTATTTATCTGTCAATCACAATCCGCCCTTGAGTTTCACGGGTTTGGCTTACCAAACTGCAAAAAACAAATGCCTCTCATGTTAATTTCATGGCCCCAGTGAAACCCCAACACTTTTTTGTAAAATTTAAAAAATTGTTTTTATAACACCCTTTTTCGGTCCTGCCTTTTATTTCCAAATTGCACTTGTTTAAATGTATTTTTCACACCTTGTATGTTTTTTACACGATGAACCATCAGCAGCAAATCGGTACAATTAATTACCTCTGGAGTTTGATGTTCCAATTTTTGTGTACTGTATTTTGGACGAGTATCAGATCCCGGGAGATTTGTCTGGTTTCCGGAATGCAGGGGTTCCGGTATACAGAGTTTATGATTATATGATATAAAGAAGGGTGGAAAAAGGGACCAAATTTTTTTCTGGTATAGAGGAAATTCCGGTATATAAAAGTTCCATTTTGGGAAAAAGAGTTACACTGTATTTTTCCCCCCTTTAATTTTGTCGTTTCGGGGAAAAATTTTTAAATTGAAAATGGAAGTCTTAAGTTGTTTAAATCCCATCCCTCATATAGACATATTTGTAGCTCGTTGTTTTAAAGCATAAATACGTTACCTGTTATTACTTCAGGTATGTGTCTATTTGTGCACAGCTTCCAAAAAAGAGTCCGCAAAAATAAACCAAATTCCCCAAACCCCCCCAGTTTCCGGAAGGGGTAACCCCCCTTTCCAATTGTGTTTTGGAAGCCCTGAGTTTCAGTGGGTTTTCCCTTTTGTGTCCCTTTCTTGATAGTTCTGTGCGCTACAGCTCTCCTTTCTTATCTTTTCATAGCCTCGGCTGGGTCGTTTTTTATTGTTCTCTTAGTTTTATTCCCATATTCGTGTAGAATTCCAATTTCCGTCCCGTTTCGGGGCCTTTTGCCTTGTGTCACGGGTTTCCCTGCTTTGGCTCCCGTGACACTGGTTTTATTATATTGGGTTTTGTATATATGTTGTCTCGTTTTTGAGATTTTTCTTTGTACGGGTTTTCTTCGGTCTTCCCGTTTTATTTTGATACATTGTTCTTTTGTATAGTATTTAATATGTCGCCCGTCCCGGGGTTCCCGCGGACATGTTAAAGGGGTCCTGGGATTCCCATCAGTCCTGCCTATCATGTTCAGGGGGGGGGGGCTCTAGGGTTTGACCCCCCTGCACCGTTTGCGCTTCGTGGACAGCGAGATAAGGGAAAAAAGCCCCCTCCCCTCGGTCTTACTCTTCCCGGAAAAGGAAGGGCCCCGTCTTCCCCCTCCTTCTCCCGGGTTTAGCGCGCTGGGGGTCGGGGGTCCCTCTCCCCCTCCTAGGGGGAAAAAGGCTTCCCGCCCCTCTCCCGGGGAGGCCGCCTTCATCTCCTGGCCCCCTGGCCCCCGGGTCTCCTTTTGTCAGCCCCAAAGGGGGGCAGTCAAGGGACCACTCCGACCGGGGCAAAACCCGGGCACCGGGCATGACCGGTCAAGTACATGATCGTAGTCATTGCAAAACTCCCGGGCCGGTCAACCCGGGCAGGTCTAGCCACCCGGTTTACCGGGCAAGACCGGTTTAAAGACCTTACGGGGGGCCGGTCAACCCAGTATAAAATGCCAGGGGACCGGTCACCGGTCGGGGCCCGGGCACCGGGCACCGGTCCCGCCAAATATTCACCGGGCACCGGTCACCGGGCACCCCGGGCCCCGGTCACCGGTCAACAAAGGGACCGGCACCCGGTCTTTATTTTACCGGGCACCGGTCACATTTTACCCGGGCACGGTCAACATCGGTCCCCAGGGGGACCCAAGACCCCGGGCATCCCCCGGTCATCGGCAAGAGATCCCGCACAGATCAACGGCCAGGTCGGCCCCATCACGCTAGACGTGTGGGTCGCCGGTCTTCGCCATTTTGTCCCAGAATTTCGGATTCGAGTTTTTCCCCCAGGCCCGCCCTGCGGTTTTCTCTGCTTCGGCCCCCCTCCTCTTCCACGTTCAAGGGTGCCCAAGAAAAAGGTCCCACAACCGGGTTTCCCGGGGGCTTTCCGGGCACCGGTCCCTAGCTCTGGGTACTCGGGACCGGTCCCCTTTACGCTCCACCACGTCTTCGAAGGTTCAAGGTGGGATGTTTCAGCGCAACCCCCAGCCCTTTTAACCTTCCAAAATGGTGGTCCCACATGATGGGGGAATACGCCAGGATTTCCGCTCTGCCTCCTTTCCCCCCTCATGCCCGGGGGAACCCTTCTTTTTCTGGAGGGGTGGGTTTTTTCTGCCACCAGAGCCCCTTTATCTAGGGCTGTTCCTTCAGGGCTCCTCCCTCCCCGGGTCCACAGGGCCCCTTCTTCCACACCCGCCCCCCATGTGGGCCCCCTTTTCCCCCCAAATTTTCCTTTCATGGGCTTTCCCCCTCAGGATGCTCCCCTTCGCGCCCTGGGCTGGGTCTCCCCCCCGACTCGCAATCCCCCTACTTTGTGGGACTGCTTCGAGCGGACAATTGGAGGATGAAATCTCCCTTCATGCTCCCGGGGGAGGACTCCTTATTTGTGAGGACGTGCCTCTTTCGTCCACCCCGCGCCCATCCAAACGCTCATTTCCCTTTCCGGTAAATCCCCGAAGGACCGGAAAAGGGCAAGCCCAATCTCCTTTCAGAGGCAATCCCCTTCCAGGGGCGCCCCCAAACTGGGGCAGCGACCCGATTTCCTCCTTCATCGCCCCCCCCCTTTTTCTACCTCTACCATCAAAGGGGGTAGGAGAAGCCCTAGGGGAAGTCCTTTCTTCCCCCTTCCCTTTTCCAACTTTTTGATTGGGGAAGAGTTTTCTGCCCCTTCCAGTGGCGGCAGACTCACTCATTTCATTCATCATTGGGAGACAAACACCGACGACCAATGGGTCCTGTCTATCGTGAGACACGGGTATCGGGTTTCCCTTCTCGCCCCTCCCCTATCACGCTTCCCATTCATCTCTCCTCCAACACCCGTCTGGGACTCGCCATTTCAATCTTCGGAAAAAAAGGGGCGGTGAAAGGGGGGTCGATTCCAACCTCCCGGGTTTTACAGCCCTCTCTTTCTGGTTCCCAAGAAGGGCGGCGGGTTTCGACCGGTCATAGACCGTTCATCTAATCCTTCATTTCCAGGAACACTTCAAAAAGGAAACAACTCGTCGATCAGGGGGGAGCCTCCTCCCCGGGCACTGGCTGTTTCCCCGGATTTATCGGTGCTTACTTCCCTGTATCTACCATCCTCTTCCCCGGGAAAAACCTTCGTTTCCACGGATGGCCAATTCTACCAGTTTAAGGCCCTTCCGTTCGGCCTGTTTCGGCCCCAGAATCTCACCAAAATAGTTTCGGTTTTGGTCGCCAGGGTTCATTTTTCGCGCTCACGCCTCCTGGCATTTCGACGACTGGCTTTTTCTTCACTGGACCCATCGCTTTCTCGAGAACTTTGTGGGTGACAGCCAGCTCTCCGGCTAGGCTTTATCCTCAATTCGAGAAAAGGGTTTATCCCATCCCAGAAAATTTTACGTTTGTCGGGATGCAAATTTGACCGACCTAAAAGGGTCAGAATTCCGGAAAAACCCCGATTATGTCTTTCTAACTCTGGTTCGGGGGTTTTCGCTCGGCAATCGATCTCAGCCCCGAATTCCTTCCTTTTCGGAGTACTCAATGCGAGCGGATTTGTTTCCCCGGGCCGCTTTACATGCGACCCCCTTCAGTTTATACTCTCCGATCTGGCGTCCCAGTCGAGACCATTTACAGCCATTCTTCGGTTTCTCCGAATTGGTTCATCATCTCAGTTGGTGGAATTCCCCTTGTTTCTCCCGAGGGGGGGGTTCCCCTTTCTCCTCCCCAACCGGAATGTTTTCCTCTTCTCGGATCCCGTCGTAGGCTGGGGTGCTCATCCGGAAACCCCTGGGTCTCATGGCCTCGGGCTTTTGGGCCCCTCAGGACAGTTCTCTTATATCAAAAACCTCGAACTCAAAGCGGGTTTACTTTCCTTACGACAGTTTTTCTCCTCTCATTCGAGGCAAATCTGTTCTAGTATCTACGGACAACACGACTGTTGTCTCTTACATCCGCAGACAGGGGGGGACGCACTCGCCTTCTCTGTGCTGGAAGCATGGCACCTTCTTCATTGGTGTCAGGTGTTTCGGTACTCATTCAAGTCAGACATCTTCCGGGTCGTCAAAAAGGTTCTAGCGGACCAACTGTCCGAGCATTCTTCTTCTCCCCTCGGAATGGAAGTTACTTCCTCGGATCGCGACAACTCTGTTTGCGATTTTCGGGTCTCCGTCTGTCGATCTATTTGCTACCAGGCTGAACAACCAGCTTCCGCTGTTTGTGTCACCGGTATCGGATCACCGGGCTTGGGCGATAGATGCTCTGTCTGTAAACTGGGATCATCTATTTGCTTATGCGTTTCCACCTTTTTCTCTGATTCCCTTAGTTCTAAGGAAATTTCCTGCGATCTCAGTGCCGGATCCTCCTTGTAGCTCCACTTTGGCCAACGCGATCTTGGTTCGTGGATCTTCTGGATCTTCTGATAGACGATCCTGTAGAACTTCCCCAGGTTCCCGGACCTTCTGTCACAAGGTCGGAACAGGGTCCTTCACGACAATCCTTGCGCTCTTCGTCTTCACGCTTGGATGTTATCCAACAGCGAGTTAGACAGAAGAAATTTTCGGCAACAGTTGCCTCTATTATCTCTAAAGCCAGGAGACATCTACTCGATCTGTTCTACCAGGCAAAGTGGAAGGTCTTCCGTGATTGGTGTATCGCACGGCAGATTAATCCGGTCAAAGCTCCTGTCAGAGAAATCGCTAACTTTCTAGTTTTTCTTTTTAACGAGAAAAAACTTGCGGTCAGTTCTATCAAGGGTTATAGGTCTATGTTATCGAACACGCTTAAGTTTCACAGATCCTCTTCCCTTGGTTCGGATCCTTATCTTTCGGAAATTATTCGTTCGTTTGAACTGTCTAGGCCAGTTTCTCGTTCGTTAACTCCGAAGTGGGATCTTTCTTGTGTTTTACTGGCTCTTACTAAGGCACCTTTTGAACCTCTTTCTGAGGCGTCTCTACTGCACGTAACATGGAAGACGGTCTTTCTTATAGCAATGCGTCTTCTAACGTCGTTGCGAAATTCATGCCTTTTCTACTGAGGAAGGCTATTTACGCTTTAACAAATCTGATGGCTCTGTATCTTTGAGCTTTCAACCTGGTTTCCTTGCGAAAACCCAGCTCCCTTCGGTCTGTCCCCCTCCGGTAGTTATTCCGAGCCTTGCTAGGTCTTGCTCCAGGGGAGATCCTGATCGGCTTCTTTGCCCAGTTAGAGCCTTGAAGTTTTACCTCCAGAAGGTTAAATCTTTACGGGGTCGTCGTCTTCGACTTTTCCTCCCAATAAAGGGGGGGGCGAAGTTTCGGCAGCATCAATATCTCGTTGGGTAGCCTCAACTATCAAGTTTGCCTATTCGGATCTTTCGGACAGGGATCTATCCTTTTTAAGAATTAGACCACATGAGCTCCGTGCTTTGTCTGCTTCTTGGGCTTTCTTGAATAAATCTCCCATGGACGATATTCTCAAAGCGGCCTCTTGGAAGTCTTCTACTCGTTTTCTTCCTTTTTATCTCCGCTCACTGGCTAACCAATCACAAAACTTGTGGATTTGGGTCCACTTGTAGTGGCTCAGACAATAGTTTAATCATCATGTCTGACGCTCGGCGGCTTTGGTCGTTTTCTACTTCGGGTATCGCTGCAATCAAGGTTCTTTGTTAGCAACCTCCCGCCTTAGCGACGAAGTCATACCTGAAGTAATAACAGGTAACGTATTTATGCTATTAAAATGAAATTTTTGAAGTAAAATTAATTTTAATTAGTAAATACTTACCTGTTATTACAGAGTCCCACCTCCCTCCCCGCTTGCTGGCGGTTGTATCCCTCGATGGCTTCATTACAATTGGAGAACGGGGTTACACTTCCGTAACTAGGGGGTTTAGGGAATGGTTTATTTTGCGGACTCTGTTTTGGAAGCTGTGCACAAATAGACACATACCTGAAGTAATAACAGGTAAGTATTTACTAATTAAAATTAATTTTACTTCAAAAATTTCATTTTTAGTCCCACTGAGGTTTTTATTTTTGGGCCCAAAATCTTCATGAAATTTGGGTCAGAATGTAATGTCCCCATAAAATCTTGGAAAAGAAAAAAATTGGGTCATGTGGGGTTAAAAAAAAGGGTCACATTGTCAAATTTATAAAACCCCTTGCTAACAATCTAGAGGCCACATTTTTTCCCCAATTTCTTCTTGAATTGGTCAGAAGGGTTGCTCATAAAATCTTGGAAAAAAGTTCAAATTTTGGGTTTTTGGGGTGCCCCAGAAAAACCCCCTTCACATTTTCTAATCAGGGTCTTCTCAGTGTTTGCTCATACAATATGTCATAGCCCTTTTCCCCCATATAGACTCTTTTTAAAGCACTAAATTTGGAAACCACATAAACCCTGTCTCCCAAAAAAACCCATCATTTAAAAAACCTTACCAAATTTAATTATAAAGTCCTCATTTCCGAAAATGGGGGAGCAGCGAACAGAAAAAATTTGATCGGCCTCGAGTTACTTGTAGGGGATCTGGTTTTATGTTGTTGGATAGGTCTTTTCATGGTTTCCTCTATGGGGAAAGGGATAGCTCACATTCTACCCCCTTTTCTTTCCCAAAGAAAAATACCTTTTCACGTACTGTGAGAGTTAAAGTCGGAGTTTCTGGGGCAGCTCTTCGTTCGGTTTGTTTTAAACATAGGGTATAGGAAAGAAAAAAGTCAACATTTGCCATAAATTACTTCTTGGAACTCACAATTTTACGGGTAAAATTTTTGTTTTCCCCCCTTTTATTTATGGTGATTTGTTTAAATTTTAAATTAAACCCCTTTAACCCCCATGAATTTTTCATGTTAAAATTTTTGACTTGATAAATTTTTAAGTAACTGCACTTTAAATTTTAAAATTGGGAAGTGTTTTTTCTTTGCTTAGTATATGAGAAAATAAAAACAGACATTTTCAGAAAGCTCTTAGAAGGGAAATCTTTTAATTTGAGGGGTGAAGTGAAATAGGCTTTTCATTTAAATTTGCTTTTAATAATATTTTACCGATAAATTTTTTAGAATTTTTAAATCAACAAGAGGGAATTCTAAGTATCTCTAGTGGCCTTTTATTGCTGATTTTTATTAACTTCACTAATATCAAAAGCTAATTTTCAATGTCCCTCATGTCTTGGGGGTAAAATCCAGCTATTGAAATTTTATTCATTTTTTAAAGTTTTTGGGAGCCCATTTTGTGTTAATATGCCTGGTCCATTATATTCTATTGAGTTAAGGATGAATAGATTAAGGTAATCATTTTTGCCCCGGAAATGAGTTTTCTTAATGAGGAGTTATTTTGTTTTTTTTCCCCAACAAATAAAGGGGCTATTGTTTTTTTTTTGACTTTTTGAAATTGATACAGGAATTTAGAGCTGATCAGGTTCAAAGGAGTCTGGATTGTTGATTTTTTTAAAAAAAGGGCCCCTTTCGGGATTGGTTTCCCCTTAGAAAAATTTAAAATTTTTTAACATTTGGAATTCAAGCGTGGCTCCAAAAGGGGTTTTAAAATTTTCAAATCCCCTTGGACACATTTCCCCAGTCTTTAACAGTGAAAATGAACACCCCGGGGCCTGGACTCTTTTGGCAGGATTTTACATGCAAAAGATATCATTCAAACCCCCAGCTTTTTCGAAGGGTTGAACTTATTAGAGCCAAAGGATATTTTGGCGTCAAAAATTAAAAACCTTTTCCTGCAATTTAAAATTTAATTAGAGATTTAACTGAACTTGCTCTTTGATTGCAGTTTTCTCAGTGCCTTGAGCACTTTGATTTGTTTCATAATGACCTGGTCTGTGTGTCTTTTACCCTGTTTCCCAGTCATAAGTTACAAGCCAAATTTGAGGTCATGACCTTATTCTGGTTGTACATTCTGTCTGATATTGCACAGAGTGATGCAGTCCCGTTAAATCAGCTGCAGGCTTCAAATTCTCTTTTATAAAATATGACTGAATTTTCTTTAATTATTTATGGGGGGCCCTATCTAGATGAACTATACACTAGCCAATGTAAAAAAATTTTATTAATTAAAAATTTTGTGGAAACTGTATTAAAGTTAATTTCGCTGGTAAAATATATTTTGTGGGGTTCATGCTCTAGTAAACGCAAGTCTTTTGGTGGGGATTAAAATTTGGTGAAATGAAGGGGTCCAAACCCCCCAAATTTACGAAAATTAGTCATTTTTTATTTGGATTCACAGGTATTTGACACTCACTAAAAATATCCCGTTAGGCTTTTTATTTGTTACAGAGGGCTATATTGAAAATTCTGTGTCAAGTACCTGTGTTTGGATTACTTTCCTGAGGGCATAGGAAAATGAAAAAACCCAAAATTTTTCCCTCCAGCCCTTTCTTTCAAAAATTACCTCCCTCATATAAACAGATTGACAGTGGAAGTAAAAAACAAACCCCACATGATTTTTTCAAAAAATAAATTATTTATTTACTTTATTTGTTTTTTCCTTATTGATTTGATTTCCTGTTTTTTGCATATAAATTTTTAAGAAAATCTAAAATGAAAATATTTAAATGTGTAATCCACAATATTTCATGACGTCATCCCAAAATTTTTTCTACAATGTTTATGTTCTTGATAATTTTTAATAGGGAGGAAAAAGTAATGGGAATAAATTAAAGGAGTGTGCACTTTCAACCAGCGTTTTGTTGCCAAAAATTTTCACAAAAATTTGTTTCCTTCTTTCTATATAGAAAGATGCGAACATGTTAGAATTAATCATTACCTTTGTTGTTGCCTGTCTTTTTGTTTATCAAAACTTCGATCAAGGGACCCTGGTCAAGTAGTAGCATACCCTGACTGCAGATCTAAAGGTTTGGGTTTGTACCCTGCTGGAGGCAAGAATCCTGTAATGACTTTCCCCCGGCTCAGAGTATCAGTCAAAATAGGAACCAATGAGAGGGAAAAAAATTTATGTTGTTTTGGGTTAATTTTTTTTCGACATAAATGGGGAAAAAAAGGGGATCTAAAATAAAGTTCATAGGATGCTTGCTAGGGGAAAAGGGGGGAGCACTGTGGCCCTAAACATACTCAAATGTTTTTGGGTCTGAATTTTTATTGATTCAAAAACCCAATGGTTTAGGGTTTTTCATGTTTTTCCCCGGTGCAAGTACTCATGGTCCAAACCCCCGATACTTTTTTAGGGGGTTTAAACCCTAAGGGGTAAGTTCTAAAAACTTGTTTCCCAATCAACTTAAAAATAAATAATTTTAAATGAATTCGCACGATGAGAGTGTTAAAAAAATGTGCCGGTTTTGTTGAAGGTTTTGCTTGGTTTGGGCCCAAGGGAAAGGGCTCTCGTGGAAGGGGCACTGAAGACCCCATTTAGAGGGCGATGGGGTTTAAATATGAGGACCAAATACCCCCACGGGACCAGTCAAGGGTAAGACTTGCACCGGGGAATACCTGGGGGGGGGGGAAGGCAGGATTTAAGGACATTGTGGTTTATTCTGATGAGTTTGCACCAATACTCTTCGGTTTTCCCCTTGCTTTAAAATAAAGTTCCAAAAATTTTTAAACCTTGGGGTATTTTCAATTTTGCTTGTGGGAAAGGGAAAATTTGGGGGAAAATGTCAAAAATGTTTTAACCTTACCCTGCTTAAAATTTTCCTGTTTTCATTTTGGGCTATACTTTTTGTTATTTTTTGTGGGGCTTGCGGGAAAGTTTATTGACTAAAAAGCGAACAGTGCAGACCATGATCGGATTGCATGGATTTTCAAGCTGATCTTGGTCTACCGGTGGAAAAGGCAGTCGCAAGTGTTCACAGCAATTTTAAAGGGTTTTAATTTAACTATATTTTTTATTTCTGGAGAATTTTGAACATAAAGCTTAAATTAAAGAAGGATATTTCTTGGGTTTAAAATTATAATGCTCTGTTAACAGTTGCTTACTGGAAGGATGCAACAGTGAATAACAATTTTTTTAACCATCCATTTTGCATATTAAAAAGCATATAGTAACCCAAATTTTTCCATTACGAATGAATGCCCTGAAGTTGCATGTGAAATGGTTTTTGGAAAAGCTCTTTGTAGGACTTCTCCGTGTGAATTTCAGTTTCGTCCTATGATTACGGGAAAATGTCTAGATGTTCCAAGATTAATTTTTCAAGAGATATTACACTTGTCAGCACCCTGGGAGGAAGATGCGTATATTGGAAATTGATGGGTTGCCCTTAAATTTTGATACCTTGTTCAATAATGACGTGGTATTGTGTTTCATTTGACTAATTGATGTCGTTTTTTAAAGGGATATTGATGGTATCGTATAAAAATTTTGGAAGGATTTTAAAAAAAAATTAAAAAAGGCAGAGATGGGAGGGGAGGGGCCAAACAGGATGATTATAGAAACTGTTTTTTTAAGTAATTATTTAAACTAAAAAACATGCTTGTCTATTACTGTAAGGTCCCATTATACTGCCTTTTTGTTATAAAATGTAAACCCCAATACAACCCCAGCCCTGTATTGGTTTTTCATATCTTTACTTTGTAACCTATTTAGGGGCATATATTGTTTTTCCCAATTTAAAATGTGGTCCCCCCAAAAATATTGTTTTCGGGCTGGACCCCAAATATAGCAATATAATGTAGTTGGAGTTTTTATTTTTTTGAATACATTTTGTATTGTTACTTTCTGTAAGGTAACCTGTGGCATTACTTCACAATAACACAATCCCTTTTTCCCCTTATATAAATGGGAAAACATGTCCCATTTAAAGTTCAAAAATTTTATGTTAATTAGGTCATAAATTCATACATGAATTTCATGAGGTAAAGGGGTTTAAAGATTTTGGGTAAGCTGATAATATTATGGTTTCAGGGATTTTTACAAAGTTAAGGTAAAATTTAAATTATTAAAACCTTATGAACAAAAACCCTTGTGTTGTCTTGAGCTGTGTTTTTATGGCCAAAAAATGGCTTAAAATACATTAAAGTACCTTTGTATTTTTACTTTGCTAGTTGCTAGGACAAATTTTTTATCAACCTTTTTAAACATCGGCATCCTAATTTGTTACTATATTTTTCAATAAATTTTTGCCAAAAGGAAAATCAGCAGACTTCAATGTGTTTTTTAGAACAGCAAATTTAAACTGCATATTATTGTATTAAAAGTTTCACAGACAAAAAGATTTTGTTTTTTACCAACGTCTGGTTTTTTGACACCCCTTAGTCCGATGGGGCCCAAAGGAAAATTTTAACCATTCATCCACCCGCCATAAAAACTTTTTTTTTATGCTGAAAAACTTAATGTTTAAATGTGGAAAAAAAACTGAGTTATATTTTTGGGGAATTGAAAGGTCTTTATCTATTTCTTGAGAAAAATTGTCACATCCCCTCAGCATATCATCTTTTTAAAGTAAAAGATTTTTTTTTTCTTTCTTTTTGGAAAATTTTATGCCCATTTCAAATTTTCAAAATTTTAATCCTTGTATGAATTAAACAAAAAAAATGCTGTGATCTCTCCTTGAAAACAAAAGTTTTATTTTTCTGTTCTCACCCCTGTCTGGGACATATCCTTAGAAAATTTTTCACATCTTGTAAACAAATTTTTATTGTATCCTTTGACATTTAAAACCGTATTCTGTATCTCTTTGGATACAATAAAATTCTAGAAACAGGAAAAATCTTTGGGTGATGATGCCTGAGCTGACCCTGGCAGCTCTGAAGAGGATAAGTTTCAAGAACTGTCAAAGGGTTTCCTCCGTTGGTTTTTTTGAGATCACAGGGGATCAGAATGTAGTCCCAAATTTTAAATGTGCTATCATGTTGCCATTTTAGATGTGTTTTTGATGGGTCTCCCTTTGATACAATCATAATCTCGGAGGGGAACTTTTTCTTTCTCTATCAATCCGGTAAGTATTTAGATAAAAAGAAGGACAGTTTGCGGGCATTGCAGGGGGTTTTTTTTGGGTGGCCATGATCCTGGTAATCCTTTTTATGTTTTTTTATGATCGTTTATTTGACATGTTGTTGGGGGGTTTGGTTTGGTTTGGAGAATTTCAAGATCTCCTGCACACAGTGACAGTGATTACTTTATGTCCCCATGGCCCAAACCCCCATGTCATGTTTAAATAGAAAAATTTTCTGATCTGATTGTTCTGATAGAGATGAAGTTCCCGGGGACCTGGTGAGATTTAGTGTACTGTATGGGGTGGGGAATTATCCTAGTTGCTGTTATTTTGATTGAAAAAAAAAGATTTTCCCTTTTTGTTTTGTAAACCCCTTCTTGAAGCTTCTGTGCTTTTTGATAAGCTTCTAGAAAAACCCCCTTGTATCTAAAGAAATATATTTACAGTAATGGAATTTTGGTTCAATGTTAATTTTCCCCTTTATTCTAAAAAGACTCCCCTTTAATAAAACCCCTTCGAAAGTAATATACCTAAATCAGCTTTTTAAAGAAAGTGCCCATTTTAATTTTTTAAACCTTGATTCTACAAAACTTTACATGAATTTGAAAACCTTACTTTGAGCTATTTAAAGGTTGATGAGTAAGACAATCCCATATTAATATTTTAAAAGATTCTCAAGGGTTTAGATATTCATATAAAAAAGGGAAAAAAAAGTCCAGCCATAGTTGCCCAGATGCCCAAATTTAGCTGAATTAATCTTTTTTTTATGCTTTGTAATTACAAAATTTTATATAGTATTCTGATTTAATTAGTTTTTTTTTTTAAATAAATATTAAGTTGTTTACCAAGACAGCCCTCCTAGATGCACATTGAAAACCAATTTCAGATTGAACATTATTTTTTAAATATCTGTGGTAAATTGTTGTCATTTCTCATTTCCTCCTTGGGCCCAGAAAAATGCTTCATTACAATTTTTGTTCTCTATTGATTGCAGTAGGAAATGCTTTAAAAACAGAGTTTTTTTTTGCTTATTTTGATTTCCAGAATAAAATACCACACAGATAATAGTTTTACACCATATAACCTTTTTTACATTTTCAATTATTTTTAATTTCCATCAATGCCATATACCTTTTCATTCTTGTATTAGCACTGCACTCTATGGAACCGGGTTTTAAGCTTTACTCTAGTAAATCAACCCATAGCCGGTTAGGATTTATACTGGTTGCTTAGATTTTCATGGACATCCGTCCCCATGGCTGAATAGCAAAGCACTTATTTGGATCTTATTTTTTTTTTAACCCTTTTCTACTATAGTAGTATTCCTAACAAATTCTTGACTTGATGAATCCTAATTTATAGAAAAATTAAATAGTATATTTCTTTACCATGCGACTAGTTAATATCTGGGGCTTTAATATGGCCTGAGCAAATAGAGGAGCCCCCGATCAGAAAGCTCTTTCCAGGAGCTGCTTGATCAAAGGGGTTTTCTCTGTTTGCAAAGACTTCCCAAAAAAAAATCTTTATGGGGGAAAAAAGGGTTTAAAAGTTTGGCATGTGTGGGAATATTCAGCTACTTTATTATGGGGCATGCTGTTGGGATGTGTGAACCCATTCAGTACTTTGTTATTTGGGCATGCTGTTGGCATGTGTGAAATATTCAGTACTTTATTATGGACATGCTGTTTTGGGATGGTTTTGAACTATTCCCGCCAAACTTTTTATGGGACATGCTGTTGGCATGTGTGAAATTTTTCAGCAAAGATATTTTGGGGCATGTGTTGGCAGTGTGAAAATATTCAGCTACTATATTATGGACATGTTTTTGGCTTGTATGAACTATTCAGTACTATATTATGGACCTTGGGTGATGGCCCTGTATGAACTATTCAGTACTATTTTGGACTGCTGTTGGCATGTGTGAACTATTCAGTACTTTATTGGGGGCTGCTGTTGGCATGTGTGAAAAATATTCAGTATAAATTAAAGGACCATGTTTTTGGCATGTGTGAAAATATTCGGGTACTTTATTATGGAATGCTGTTGCATGTGTGAACTATTCAGACTATATTATGGAATGGTTGGGCCCTGTTTTGGAACTATTCAGTACTTTATTATGGACAGCGGGTTTGGGATGTGGGAACTATTCAGGGTACTATTTTTATGGAAAGCTGTTGGCATGGGGTGAACTTTTTCAGTACTTTTTTTGGGCATGCTGTTGGCATGTGGGAAATATTCAGCTACTTTTTTATGGGGCCTTGGGGTGTTGGCATGTGTGAACTTTTCAGCCCAAATTTATTATGGACATGTGTTGGGGATGTGTGAACTATTCAGCACTTTATTATGGACATGCTGGGTTTGGCATGTGTGAACTTTTCAGCTACTTTATTTGGACATGCTGTTGGATGTGTTTAACTCTTCAGCTACTTTATTTTTAGACATGTGTTCACCCCTTTTTCCAAAATGCTTGTAGAAAAAGGGGGTTTCATTTAAAAAACTTTTTCCGGCCCCTTTAGGGGGATGGGGGTATATATTTAATTACTATCAGCAATTGTTCTCAAATTTTGTCCCCCAGAGGGACATTGCGCATTGATTCTTTTCATCATAGATAAGAGTGTAAAAACGTTAGCAGGGTGAGTGTTTTTTTGATATCCTTTTTTTGAGAAATGAAATTTTATACACCCCTTTGTGAAAGCCCGTAACAATTTATTTGGCACATACATAAATATTGTCTTTGAGATCCCCCGCTCCCCGAAGAGTGTGTGACATACCCCGATCTGGTGATAATGAATGTAGGTTGTCAGGTGCCATAGAAAAAGGCTGCATAGGCAGTTTATTGCATTTATTTTGAGGAGAATAGATTCTTCAGAAAAACCTTTTTTGTTTGTAAATATTTAATGGTTTTTAGGGTAACTTTAAAAAAATTTGAGATAGCTCCCAAAATAATCAGTTAAAAAATCCTTTATCACTTGGGTAAAGAAAAAATTGATTTTTTTCAAAAAGTGTCTACATTGAAAAATTTGAAAAAGGGGGTGTAAAAAAATTTATCAGTGCATCTTATAGTCACGATATGGGCCCTTTTCCCGATTTCATGAAACGAAAGGAAATTTTAGAGGGCAGTTATCTTGTGATGCTTTGGTTTTTGTGACAAGTATTGCAATACAAAACCCAAATTTTCCCACTTTGATATTCATTACATAATCATACATGGGCTGCCACTTATGTCATTTTCCCAGAAAAAAAGGGCGGAATTTCCAGTTTGTTTTTTTACTTTCAAAATTAAAGGTTTATTTGATACTTATGCTTTGTTCTTGTTATAGTTGATTTTCTGTGTTTTGGGAACCAATAATAATTTATTGTACAAGAGAATATCTATTTAAAATAAAACCATGTAGAAAACACACTATTTTTTTCCCCGGTAACCAACCTGAAACAATCATGCATCTGTTCGGGTCTTCCCCTCAAACAAAAGGATTTTTATCAAAATTTAAAATATGGTTTTTAAAAAAAAAAATTGTTGGAATAGATTTCAAGAAGAGCATTTTTAATTTTTAACATTGGGGATAAAATGACAAAAAACAAAAGAAACTTATGCTATTTTAAACTAAATATTTTTTAAAAATATACATAAAATGTCTTAAAAAAACAAAGTTATCTATTGATCACGGGAAAAAGGAAGATTCAAGATTTTAAATTAAATTTCTTACCAAAACTTTTAAAAGAAACAGAAAAAATAGGAATTCTAAATTTGGAATTAAAATTTACCCTTTTTTATGATATGCTCAAAATATAGTAAAAGATTTGAATGAAAAAATTACCAGACAATAGGGAAAAACCCTTGAGGGTTTTGATCTAAAATCAAATACAAAAAGAAATGTTTTAAAAATTTTTACAAGAAAAAAGCAAATTTGAATTTGAAGTTGGTAACAGAAGGCTTTGTTATAAAAACCCTGTGTGTCGTTTGTCTGTTGTTATCTTTTGTTTAAAGCACTAACTTGAATGCCTTTATTTTGCACTTACTAAAAATAAATTTTTTATATCAAATTTAAAAATAAGGGTCCCAAAGAAATTTGACACTATATATGGTGGATTTAAAAGGGTCTTTTGACCCCAGCATGTTATACATGATAAAATACAAACCCACTTTGATCCAAAGGGGAAGCAATTTATTTTTCAGCTGTAGGTCCATCCTTCTCTTAAAAAAAATTGTATGCGCTTTTTTCTCAATGGACGGTTCCAAACTGTCAATCAAGTTGTTTACACAAACCAGCTTACCCAAACCCAGTTTTAAGTGGAAACACATGGTACATGGTTGACCTACCTACAAAAAAAACAGGTGCTTTTTCTTAGTGATGTTTTTGTGAGCCCCGGGCCCAAGGTATAAATAGAAACTGTAAACCCATATAAATTAGGGGGAGGAGTTTCATAAAAAATGTGGAACCGTCCATTACCTTTAGTTAAGGAAATTTCACATGACTTAAGAGTATCCCAAAACCTAGTTGTGCATCTCTTTGGGGGGGCCCCATGTAATGCTCGAAAAATTTTTTATTGAGTAATTGCCCCTTTGTTTTATTTTGTAAAAAAATTTTTTTGTCAGTGCTATTTCATTATTTAAGCTTCCCCCTTTGGGTGGTTTTAGTAAAAAGTTTAAGACAATTGTCAAACCTATTGTGGCATAATCAGATTTCCCCCTAATAAAATTTTTTTTTTTATTTTTTCACCCCCCAAAATTTTTTTTTGCATACCCCGTGTAAAATTCCCCCTTGATTTTTTTTTTAAACATTTTTTTACGTTTGGGGGTGATATTTACCAAAGTTTGAAGGCCCCTTTTATTTTTTTTTAAAGGGTTTTTTTTTTGAATTACAACAAAAATCGCTGTGCAAATATATAATTTTTTTAAAAATGTTTTTTTTTCTAAATTACTTTTCATTTACTGCTTCAACTCTTAAAACTCAAAAAACCCTTCTAGACAAAGCAAAATCAGAATAGTTTTAGATTTTGTCACTTTGGGGCCCCGTTTTTTTTCTTCATGCTTCAACTGTCAAATTTTTTGGAAATTTTACAGGGGTTTTCCCAAAACCGGGTCAAAAGGGAAAACCCTCTTTTAGTGGGAAATTTTTCCTAAAATTTAAATTTTTTTTTGAAAGGGGGTTTGCAAATTATTGTATTTTTTTCTTGGTATTAAAATGGTCAAAACCCTGGAGCTTTTGGGGGCAGTATGCTACTCGGGGGTTATTACCAATTTTCCCTTTTCCCTCTTTTTTTATTTTGTCTAACCAAATTACAAAAAAGGTTGTTCTTTAAAGCAGTTAAGGGTTTTTTTTAAATTTGGACTTGGGGGGTTTTAAAAAATTTTTTGGGCAAAGAAACCCCTAAAAAGGGTTTTTTGGTTAATATCTTTATTTAAAATTTTTAAAAACCCCCGTTAAAATACAATAAATTTAAAAAAAAAAAATTATGCTTTTTTAGAAATTAATTTATTTAATTGAAGAACTTAATTCATAAAAATTTAAATGTTTTTTTTTCTAAAAACCCCCAAAAGCCGTCGGGGGGAGGGGTTTTCTTTTCTTTTCCTAGTTTTTTTTTTTTTAAATGAGGGAGGGGGTATTGTGTCTTTTTTTGTTGGGTTTTTTATTTTTTTGGGGGGGTTTTTCAACGAAAAAATAATCCGCCCTTCAAAAAAAGATGTCCAGAGGGCGTCTCAGACCCCCTTAAATTTCATTTTTTGTTTTTCCCCCAAACTTTTGATGAAAACACCCCAAATTTAACACCTTAAAAACCCTCGGTCTTTTTTCTATTTTTAAAAAAAAATGCAAAAAGTATTAAAGGCCCTTTTCACAAAACCCTTTAAAAAAATTTCCCCTTTAGAAAAAAATTAAAAGTTTAAAAAAAATTTATTTTTCCTTCTTTTTTTGATAAAAAATTTAATTTTTTTAATGTGTAAGAAAAAAAAATTGGGCCAATTTTCACTTTTTTTTTTAAAAAAATTTTAACTTCAGTGGGACCTAATCAACAAATTTTCAACAAAGACAAATTTGATTGTACATTTTTTTTTTAGTAAAAGGGGGGGCCCTTTTTCAAAATTTTTAGGCTTGTAACTTTTTTTTTTACCCCTCCAATTATGGAAAAAAAATTGATCCCCTTAAAAAAAAGTGACCCCTATAGGGGGTCAAAAAAGTTTCCTGAATACATTTATTTAAAAAAAAATTTTTTAAATTTTCTCCTTTGTAACAAATTTGGAATTAAATTTCATTTTGTTAATGGTAAAAGTTGTTGATTCTTTGAAAAGTCCCCCTCCCATGTTTGGGTTGATTTTCATTTTTTAATTTGGGGGAAAAAAAACAAATCTGGCCCGTTTGGGAAAAAACCCCCGGGGAAACCCAAATTCGGGGTTACTGTTTTTTAGCATGGGGAAATTTTTGCAGATTTTTTTGTTTTTCCCTCTTTTTTAAAATGGGGGGTTTTTGGGCCCATCTTCCTGGCTTTTTTTTTTGTTTGCAGCTGGTAAAAGTTCATATTAGTGGTATTTTGGAAATTTGGGTTTTAAAATTTTTTTTTAAAAAGGGAAAATTCCCCGAATTTTTTAAAAAACATTTTTATGTTTTGTTTTTTTTAAAAAAAATTTCATTTGATTTTTCATTTTCTGTTGACTTGTATTTTTTCTAGTTTTTTTTCCCCCTTTTGATTTGAAAAACTATCTTTATACAACACTTTTGATTTTAAAATTCCCCGACATCCCCGATTGGGAATTGTTGGTCTGATCTCTTCCCCGGAAAATTTTTTAATTCATAAAAATGGGGGGTTTTATAGACCCCCTTTTTTTTCTCGCAATAAAAATTTAAAAATTTTTTTAAAACTGACCTTTTTTTAAAAGGTTTTAACCCAAAAAAACCTATGCACCCCATTTTTAAACCCCGATCGTCTGCAGATCCCCCCCCCCCGGGGGGTTTGGGGCATTTTAATTTTTGGGTTTAGCCTGTCATTATCCACCCCGACCATTTTACTTTTTAAAATTTTCAAAAGGGGCCTTTTTGGAAAGTGCCCCTTTGGCCGAAGGTTGTGATTTAAACCTTTTTGGGGGGGGAAAAATTCTTCAAACCCCTTTCCCCGGGGCAAAGTACGGCCAACCCAGGAACCACAAGAGGAATTGAAAAAAATTTTTAAAAAGGTTGTTTTCTAAATGGGGTAAAAAAAAAAAATAAAAAACCCAATTTTTAAAAAAGAAAATTTTTTTGGGGTTTTTCCCCTTGGTTAAACTGGGGTTTTTTTCCCGGACAGAGTGAAAAAACGATAAAGCAATATAATTTTTCTCTTAAAGTTTACTGGGCGGGGTGATCCTGTTCTGAGTGTCAAGGGATCGGGTTTTCATTTCCCTCGTTCCATGGGGTCTTTACAAACATTTCATTAGCTGTCATATCACCCCGGGCCCCTTTCCACAAACGCCTCAACTTGCCCTTAACATCCGGTATGTTTTTTTTTTTTCCTTTGGGGAAACTTTCAATATTTTCTTTTTTTAAAAACTATAAGTTTGACATTTTTTTGCTTGCAGACTAATTGCACAGATCTCGTTTAAATCCGGTTTTGGGTTTTTTCCCCTCTCCCCTTCCATATGGGTATGTCTGTCTGTTACCCGGAAAGGGGGGCCCCCCCAATTTGGGCCCAAAGATGAATAGACTGGTTCCCGGCCCCTAATAACCCCTTCCCCTTTTTTATCTCTATACCTTTTTAAAGGGTTTTGGGCACTAAAAACCCCGTCTAAATCAAAAAAACCCCCCAAAAGTTTTTTTTTCATTTTTTAAAAAAATCACCTATAACCCCATTTTTTTCCCAATTTAATTTTACTGTGGGGGATGAAAAAAAAAAACAAAAACTTACACAAGTTTTTTGGAGAAATTAAATATTGCTGCAAGAGGGGGTTTTTTGCAAAATTTTTCAAGTTGTTTTTTTCCCCTTTTCAAAGCTAGATTTTTTTTGCACTTTATTTTGGACTGTACCATTTTTTTAATTTTTTGAGGGTGTTTTCAAAAACTATCAACGAATTGCAAACAAAAAATGAAGGCATGACAGGGTTCATTTTGAGACTGTATCCATGATTTAAATGGTGCCTTAATCTGTGTCGGGGGGGGGAAAAAATTTGGGGCTTTGAAGCACGTTTTCATCACTTGTTTTTTAAAACAAAAATGGTTAAAAACAAAAGAAAAAACCCCCAGTTCCCGAATGTTTTACCCTTTTTTTAGTTCTTGTCGGAAAAAATTTAAAAACACTGAAAACAGATCAAAAAAAAAAAAATTTTTTTCATCATAAAAATTTTCCCAAAAAAAATGGGGGAAAAAAAGGGATTTAAAATTGCCAAAAAAAAATGGTTTTGTTTATAAAAGGGAGTAAAAATTTATATTTTTTTTGGGGGAAATTTTTTTGAATTTACAGTTTTTTTTTGGGACATGCTCAAAAGGGGAGAGAAAAACATATTTTTATCGTTTGCCCAAAGATGGGCTTTTTTATCGTTTCCCCCTGAAAGCGGTTTGGGGGGGGGTTCCAATGATTTTCCCCCTTCTGAAAACTAAAAAAAACATAACAACCCTTTACCTATTTGGGGCCACAATGTTTTGGGTTTTTCCCAATTTTCCCCAAAATTCCCTTTTTTGAAACCAGAAGATTGCCCCAGCACTCCATTTTTAAAAGGGGCCCTTGAAAAAATAATGAAGTTAACGGGGGTCAGTGTTGCAGGACACTGGGGTCCCAAAAAGAACGCACACCACAATTTGTAAAAACCCCTTTTTTATTTATTTTTTGACGTCAACGCAAAACCAAAAAAAAACCCCAAAATAAAAAAATCATTTAAACACTTTTACATTTTACTTGATCATCCCCCGGGCATTTTCCCTTTTTTAAAAACAATATTTTAAAATTTTTTACTGTAAAATTTTTTCCAAATTGCTTTTCATTTCTTTACATTTTACTGTAAGATAATTAAAAAAAAATTTGCTCATTTATATGCATGTATATATTTTTTTGGGGCCCTTTTTTTTCCCCTTTTCACACCCCGCCCCCAAACATTCTATTTTTTTAAAAAAAAAAAAAAAAAAAAAAAAAATTGCATTTTTTTAAAAAAAATTTTTTTTCCCTGTTTTTAGCAATGTATTTTTTTGTTTTTTTTCCCTTTTAAAAACAGATTTATAATTTTTTCCCCCCCTTTTTAAAACCCCTTGAAATTTTTTTATGCCATTTACATTTTCAAAAATTTTTTTCCCCCTTTTAACATATTCCCCAAACAAAATTAACTGAAAAATTGGGCCCGAAAATTTGGGGGGTTACATATCATATTTAATTTAAAAAATTTTATAAACAAGGGCTTTAATTTCATTATGAATAGAAATAAATTTAAAAAAAAAAAACCAGCGTGTAAGGGACTGGGAACAAAAAAGACAAAAAAACAGGGCATGAAACTTCCCCCCCCCACAGTAATTACAATAAACTTTTTTGGGGGGAAAGGAGTAAAACCGTACAAACTTATTTCTTAAAAGTGATAGCAAATGTTAAAAAAAATTGAATCAAAAAATAAAAGGGTTTTTTGTTCTTTTAAAAAAAATTTTTACTGAGTTTTTCCCCATTGTAGCATGACAAACTCTTGGCAAAATTTTCATGGCAAGCACACCATGTCCCAATATAATACCCAGTGGTCCTCATAACCTGACAGAAAACCGGGGTAGTATATGTACAGCAAAAGATAACATATATACAGGAAAAACAAAAGAAACGGGAAATTCGTAAAGTGACGTAACAGTCAGCCTCTAATTAACAAAACGTAAAACCAACCCTTTAAACCATATGCCCCCCAAAAGCAGGGGGGAAACAATTCTCTTTCCCTTTTTATTAACCAACCCCCCGATTGTCCCCCCGACATTTTCCAAAAAAGGCCCCTTAATTGGTTGAAAAAAATTCCCTTTTAAACGGGCCCCCCTTCCCTTCAAACCCCCAAAAAAACTGAAGAAATCTTTTACCAAAATTTGGTAAATGTATGGGTGAAACCAAAAATAATTTCAGGAAAGGTTTAATATGCTAGATGGGCCCCCCCTTTGGCCCCACCCCCTGGGTTTTTTCCCTTTAAAATTTTTTAGAAAAATTCCCTTAAATGTCCATGTCTGCTTTAAAAATGTAACAAACTGAACTGATTTTCCCCCAAAATTTTTTTAAAAATTTGAAGGGGCCCCCAATTTTTTAAAAACCATTTGAAACCAGCCAAAATTTTTAAAACCCCTCAAAGAGTTTTGCCCCTTTAATTGATGAAAATTGCTAAAATGAAACAGTGTACAAGCAATAAACCCAAATTTTTAAAAACCGAATTTTGCACAATTTATAAGCCAGATCTAAAATCAATTTGAAAAACCAGAATATATACTTTAGGTTACCCCCTTTTATTTAAAAAAAGACGACTGTATATTTTGTGAAAACCAGTGCTTTTGGGTTAGTGGCTAAAAATGTCATTTTCTCCACCTTTTTTTTTTGGCCCTTTTAGATTTTTTTTCCCCCCCCAAAAAAACAAATTTTTGGGGAAAAAAATTTTTTTTCCCGGGAAGGGAAAATTTTCCTTATGAAAAATTTTTTGGGTCTTTTTTAACCCGGGAATGTTTTTGAAAAAGACAAGTTTTTTGTTTTTGTGCAGACATCTATTTCCCAAAAAAAAAAAATTTAATAGTCATTTCCCAAAATTTTTTTTCAATTTCTCAGCATTGTAAGTTTAAATAAGCAAAACCCAAATATTTAGGATCCCCCCTTTCCTAAGTTTGGTTTTGAAGTGGTTTTGGCCGGGTTTTTTGTGTATACACATGTTTTCACAATTCCATTTTAAAAAAAAATACCAGTTCTTGACAGAGTAGGGCGTCAAATAGAAGATGAGTGAAAACTTTTTTTTTTAAAATTTAGTATAGGGCCCTAGTTGACCCCAAAAAAAGGGCCAAAAAAAGCTAATTAGGGGACCATCATCATTTTGGGGTGTATACTGGAATTGTCATTATCATTTTGACTTACTAAGCTTTCCCCCCAACCCCTATTAAATGCTGGTTTCCCCCTTTTGGAGTCAACATATTTAAAATAATGTTTTTAAAATTTTTAAAAGGGGGATGTTTAAAAAAAATTTTATTTAAAGGTTTTTGCAGCATCATTTTTTATTTTTTAAAAATTTTTCAATATTAAAAAGGGGGAAAATTTTGGAATGTTTAAAAAGGCTATTTTACTGACCTCTTGCTGTACATGTCGCATTGCTGAAAATTTTTTTTAAAGTTGATTAATGCCCGTGCATTTTTATAAAAAAATTGCTTTTTTAAAATATTTAATGTTTAACAGGTGATTTCTTATTATCATATATAAAAATTTTTTTTCCAAATTAAAAATTTTTTTAAAATATAGTGAAAAAAATAAAGCTGAGAGTTCAAGTTGGTTTAAAAAAAAAAAAAAAAAAAAATTTTTGGGGTTTTTGTTAAAAAAAATTTTTAAAATTTTCAATCAAAAAGCAGTTTTTTTGGGGAAAAAAAAAAAAATTTTGGGGTTTTTTTTTTCCCTTTTTAGAAACCCCTATTTTTTCCCCCTTTAAAAAAAAATAGAAAAAAAATTTAATTTTATAGATTTGGGGGATTTTTTTGTTGGAATTGAATTTTTTTTTTTCTTATGAATACATTATCATTTTTAAAAAGCAGTAAAAATTTTAAAAAAGGTACAATGTTTTCTTTTTTTTCCCCAGTTATCAATAAAAAAACAGTTTTCCCGTATTAAAAAAAAAAAAATAAAAAAAATAAATAACGTAGATTATGCAAAGTTGAATCATGAAGTGTTTTTAAAGTCCCCCAAATACATTTTAACCCCGGTTTTTTGGTAGAGTATTTAAAAAGAGACATCTGGGTTAGAACCCAAATTTATTTACCTGATGAATATTTAAAAATTTTTTGAACCCTTTTTCCCTTTTTTTCTTATAGACTCATTTTGACGCCCTCAATGGGGAATCAATAAAGCCTGATCTGCAGAAAACCACATTTTAAAACCCTTTAAAAAAATTTTTTAAATTTCAAAATACTCATTTATTTTATTTTCGAGTTACTCGCAGGTATTGGGTTTTTTGTGTTTCGCATAGGTTTTTCAGGTGTCCCCTTTGATAGAAGGGGTTTAAAAGGGTTTTAATTTTTTTATGTAGCTTTTATAAAAATTGATTTTGCCTCTTCTTTACCATCAAATTTTTGGGAAAGAAAAAGAAAGCCGATTTTAAATCCCAATGTTAAATTGGGTTTTGGGATTATTATTTTTGGGGGATTTTTAGATTTTCCCCAAATTTTAAAAAAGGGGGTTTTTTTAGGTTGAAATTTTATCTTTCTACTTTATAAAAACAGGTTTTCGGGATAAAAAAATAAAAAAATAACGTTAAAAATTTTTAAAAATTTTCCCTCCCCAGTTAGGAATTGCGCTTTGGAAATTACGATTTAAAACAACAAATAAAAAGCGGTTTATGTTATTTTTTAAAGGGGACCAAAATTTCCCAAATTTTTAATGGGGACAGGGGTTCAGGGGGGGGAAAATATGTGGTGAAATTTGCAGTTTATTGGGGGATCGGGGAAACAAAAACGGATTCCCCAAAATTTTTTGATTCTTTGTTTTGCTTGGTTACTTGAATTGTCTTTACTTAAAAAAAACAGAAATTTGCATAATTTTTAAAAGGGAAACGGGGACATTAGCTTTTTATTGTTTGAAATTTAAAAACCCCTTTTGTTAAATTTTTCTTTTAAAACCTTCCAAATCTTGAGATTTAAAAAACTTTTTTTCCCAACTTTTAATAATATTTTAAATTGTTTAACATGTTACAATTGACAATTATTTAGTACGCAAAATTTATCTTTTTTAAACATAATTTTTGTTTTTAATGATTTTTTCTTTGCCATGTAGACTGTCTAGAATTTGACCCTTTCATACCGCATGAGCAATCAGGACTTTTCTGTTCGGGTCTCCTTTTTTTTGGGGCAAAATGCATCTGTTTGATGTTAAAGGGGATGAAAATAGAAAAATAATGCAAACCCCCCGCGAAAGGTTACGTATACGCTATTTTAAACCCACTGCCACCACACAAGTCATGGGGGATGATAGTTGAAACCATGTGACAAACCCTTTCATAATTTTATAAATTAATGTTATTTGATGTTCTTTTTTACTTTTCTCATAATCATGATTGTTTTTTTCGTGGAATATAACTAAACTGATATTTTTTCCCCAAAATTTAAGTCAAAAGTGAAAAAAGTCAATCCACCCTATATCAGCGGGAATCTACTTGTGGTGGCAGTAGTTATCGCAACTGTAAGGGGGGTAATTTATGAGATGGAGTTTGTCAATAAGTTGAAGTGAAACCCCATAGAGAAAAATAGGCCCCAATTTGTCTAGTTATTTTTTTAATGGTTTGAAATTAAAAGCAAGTACATTGAAAAAATCTCCTGTGAAGGCTCTTCAATAATGTTTAAATTTTGACATGTTGCAAAATTTCAATGGGAAATTTTTTGTTTTTTCAATAGCTTGTATTGATGGGAAAAGATGAAAGGAAATTGTTACATTATTTGACATGTACTTGCATCTTTAGAAAAATTGTTTCAAGGGGTTTAAAAGGGGGAAAATAATAATGATGAAAAAAAAATAATGAATTACTGTAAATTTTTTTTTTGTGTCATGCAAGCCATTTCTGAGAAATAAGTCATTATTCTGTGAACATTGTAAAGAAACATCAAAATTTCAAATTTTTAAAAAGGGGGCGTTTTCTCCCAAAATAGATGAAATTAAAAATTAAAAAAATTTTTATTTAAGGCCATACAGTACAATAAACCAAACAGTGTTTGTAAAAAAATTGGCCCTCTGTTTAGTTTAAAGGACATTTTTGGGTTTTTTTTCCAGTGGTAAATTCCCGTGAGGAAGTAACTTTTAAAATAGACGAAGTTTATTTTTTAAATTTTGGTGTTTTAACAAAGTAATTAGGCCCCAATGAAATAAACAATTATTTTTTGCAATCAAATTATTTACCAAACTGTTTTTTTTATTATTTTAAAAATTGGGTTTATTTATGAATTCCCAAAATTGCTTGTATGACTTTACTGAACTATTTTAAATAATTGTGTGATTTTGTGTTTTAAATAGCTTTTGATTTTTTCATATGGGTTTTTGGGTAAGATTTTTTATTTCTGTACTGCAGGATACAAATGTTTCTATCTTTGACTTTCTTAAAGGGCCCTTTTTGTGTGGCCCCCCTTTGTTTTGGTTTTCCTTCTCATAATGAAGGGAAAATGTGGGTTTGAAACCTTGACCCCTTTATGTTCAAAATTTTTTAAAAAAAAAAAGAAAATTTAAAATGTTATTAGAATTTCCTACTTCGTGCCCCCCTTTTTGGGATCAGCACCCTAAGTTTTTTCCCGTTCCTATCACCCCCAACACACACACTTCCAATACTACATTTGGGAAGTCTGTAGGCAAAACAAGAGATAAAAAGGGATTTTTAGGACAGGGTTTTAAACCAAAAATCTACAAATGTGAAAATACAATTGAGATAGCACTTTATCTGTTTTTAGGACTAAACCTCCTTTATATTTACTATAAAAAACTGTCATTAGGGGGAAAATGTTAACCGAGGCAAGAAGCCCTAAACTAATGGGTACTCCCCGCTTTTGATAATTTACCTTTCCTTGCTCTTAGTTTACACTTATTTGGGAATTGGCAGTTGTAACATTGGTAGTACTTATTTTAAAAAAACATTGCAGTTTAGAAGGGGAAGAATTTCCTTTAAAAATATTAAAAATCAGAAAGTATTTTTTTTTTTTTTTTTACTTTTTTTCATTTCCCTTTCTAAACTTTCGAAAAACCCGAATTACGATATCCTTTTCTTTACTGTTAATAATTTAAATCTTTCCTTTTTAAGGGGCAGTTTGGTCACGGTTTCTTACAAGTAAAACCTAATTCCCCTCAGAGAGTTTTAGTTTTCCCCCAGTACTAATTTGTGCTTGGAAAAATTTTTTTTCCCCAATGAGCTCAAACATGGAACCTTTAGATCCACTGTCACTGACCATGTATAAACCCTTACTTTATTACAAAAAAATTGACTAATGGGGAAAAAAAAAACAAATGATGTCACAGAGTTTTTTATTTCCCAAAAAAAAAATTTTGGCTTCTTTAACCCCTTTTCCCCCATTTAGATCATTTTTTACGCACTCAATTGGTTTCCACATAAAGCCTGGGTCTGCAGAAAACCACAGTTAAAACCCTTTCCCCAAAATTTTAAATTTCAAAATTTCCCCTTTTTTCCCGGGGCCACTGAGGAGCAGCAAACAGCATAAAACCTGATCAGCCCCCCAAATTACTCGCAGGGGTGATCTGGTTTTATGCT
>CM037779.1:405022-455022 GCA_021229015.1 Solen grandis
TTAAGAAATGATAAATACTCTTTATCTATTTTTTTAATTGGAAAAAAAAATGGATAATAGAAAATTTTAGATCACTGATGCTTATTTTAGCCTCATTATTTTGTTTCTCCCTATGTCTTATTGGCTTTTTTTATATATTTTTTTCTGTCAGTCTGTTTTTATCCCTTGATTAAATGTTCTGTCTGCACCTTTCTTCATCCAAAAAAGGAAAAATAGCAAAAACTGAATTCCGTTGTTCAGACCCATCAATATGATTGTAGTGGGCTTTGGTTTCCCAGAGAACTGTTTACACAGCTGGTGGCTCATTATTTATTCATTTAGCGTGAGAATTGTCCTTCAACCTCCACTGGATCATGTTTGCTCTGAACTGTTTGTCATTGACGAGACACTTGACCCTTTTCTACTTGAGAGTCTATCCTGGCAATGACATGCCTAAGACCAATATCAAGTCTGCTAGTGACCTGCAGGCTGCTTGGGTTTTTCCCAGTTGGCTAATTGGTACATTTTGAGATGAGGAAATAAGACAGATAAACATACTCAGATAGCTTTGTCTACAGATGAACATACCCAGATAGCTTTGTCTGATTTAGCTTTTTACCTCAAGAATATTCATGTATAAATTTATTACTTACCCTTTACCCCATATACACTTATTTTGATGCATTTACAAACAGAGCAGACCCAGATCAAACAGTTCCTTCCAGGTGCTGTCTGATCAGGGTCTCCTCTATTTGCTCAAATAATATTGTAGCTCAGATTATAAGCAATTTGCTCAACAAAGGAAATTCCATTGTTTAAGATTCCTCAAGTCATAAATTTGTTCATGAATATTCATGAGGTAAAGGGTTAATGAATATTAAGGTAAAGTCCTTGAATGGTTCCGCTATGTCTTGGACCACTTAACCTCTACCAAGATAACCAAGGCACTCTAATGAAACATTAGGAAACCTTGGTTATCTCAGTGAAAGGCCATGAGGTCCAAAACGTAACAGAACCATTACAGGGACTTTACCTCAGATATTGGAATATTTAATGGTATAATAAGCAACGACAGGTTTTTCTTTGCCATGCAGACTTTTTAGGCTGTGAGCTTCACTATTGTTTGTGGTAAACAGAGGGTACCCTGATAAGATGAGCAGTCTGAACAGTGAACAGTCAAACCTGCCTTAAGCGGTCAGTCAGGGGAACAAGAGAGAGTGACCGCTTAGCAGAGGTGACTGCTAAATGAAAGTTAAACATATAATAAAATGATACAGTTCAGTTAAATTGAAACTGACCACTAAATGCAGGTTGACCGCTTAACACAGGTGGCGACTAATACAGGTTCAACTGTATATAATATATATATATATGAATATAGATGAAGATTTAAGGTTAAAATGATGAAAAATGTGCATGTGAGTAACTCTTGATTGTTAGGGAGAGACTTCTCACGCTTAAGAATGTTTTGAATATTTAGAATGAAGTAACGTCGTCATTGGAAAACAAAATCAAACATGAGTTGACATCAAACTGTGTTGTCTTTGTTCACTTTTATGCAGAGCAACTGTCAATTGTCATGGGTATTTTTAGGGGAAAATGGAATAGAAGAAATAAATCCTTTCTGTATTTTGACATACTGTTTTTGTTGTTCACAAAAAAAAAATATATATTTTAGTTCAAATGTTTTGTTACTTTCCATGGTGTTACCTCGTGAATATTCATATACAAATCTATGATTATAAACATTTTTTACTGAATTTTAATTGTATATGAAAAAAAGTTTGTATTTTTCTCTGCCATGCAGACTGCTTAGCATATTAGCTAGAATATTGTATGAGCTAACAGAGAGCTGTCTGATCTGGGTCTCCTTTGTTTGCTAATGTGTCAAAACCAGGTAATGGGTTGAAGGGCATTAGTTTGACTTCAAAAGTTTGTAGTCTATTGGTTTGTTTTTTCTTCTGAATTTTCATAGCTACAAAATGTCCCTTCCATACAGTTAACTGTTGTTTTTTAGCTCACCTGAGCCAGAGGCTCAAGGTGAGCTATTGTGACCGGTCTTCGTCCGTCGTCCGTCCGTCCGTCGTCCGTCCGTCCGTCGTCCGTCCGTCGTCCGTCAACATTTTGCTTCAAACGACATCTCCTTCTAAACTACTCACTGGATTTTGATAAAACTTCACTGGAATGTTCATTATGGGGCCCTTTTCCAAAGTTGTTAAAATTATTTTGATTGGTCAAAAATCTAGGTCACAGGAGCTAAAAATAGATTTTAAAAATGAAAATTTTAAAAATCTTCTTCTCCGAAACCACAAGGCCTAGCCTTTTGATTTTTGGTATGTAGCATGATCTTATGACTCTCTACCAAGATTGTTCAAATTATGGCCCTGGGGTCAAAATTGACCCCGCCCCAGGGTCACTTGATTTAACATATGCTAATATAGGAAAAACTTTTAAAAATCTTCTTCTCCGAAACCACAAGGC
Source organism: Solen grandis (assembly GCA_021229015.1). Lineage (NCBI taxonomy): Eukaryota > Metazoa > Mollusca > Bivalvia > Adapedonta > Solenidae > Solen > Solen grandis. The sequence continues at coordinate 407,483 of CM037779.1, forward strand.
CTAGCCTTTTGATTTTTGGTATGTAGCATGATCTTATGACTCTCTACCAAGATTGTTCAAATTATGACCCTGGGGTCAAAATTGGCCCCGCCCCAGGGGTCACGTGATTTAACATAGGCTAATATAGGAAAAACTTGAAAAATCTTTTTCTCAGAAACCACAAGACCTGGAGTTTAGATATTTGGTGTGCAGCATTGTCTAGTAGATCACTACCAAGTTTGTTCAAATCATGGCCCTGGGGTCAAATTTGGCCCCGCCCCAGGGGTCACCTGATTTTACATAGGCTAATATAGGAAATACTTGAAAAAATCTTCTTTTCAGAAACCACAAGTCCTAGCCTTTTGATTTTTGGTATGTAACATGATCTTATGACTCTCTACCAAGATTGTAAAAATTATGACCCTGGGGTCAAAATTGGCCCCGCCCCAGGTGTCACTTGATTTAACATAGGCTACTATAGGAAAAAACCTTGAAAAATCTTCTTCTCAGAAACCACAAGGCCCGGGGTTTAGATATTTGGTGTGCAGCACTGTCTAGTAGATCACAACCAAATTTGTTCAAATTATGGCCCTGGGGTCAAAATTGGTTAAATACTAATAAGGAAAAACTTGAAAAATCTTCTTCTCAGAAACCACAAGGCCTAGGGTTTAGATATTTGGTGTGCAGCATTGTCTAGTAGATCACTACCAAGTTTGTTCATATCATGCCCCTGGGGTCAAATTTGGCCCCGCCCCAGGGGTCACCTGATTTTACATAGGCTAATATAGAAATAACTTGAAAATTCTTTTTTTGGAAACAGAAAACACATGGCCTGGCATTTAGATATTTGGTGAAAATATTGGCCCCTCCCCAGGGATCACTTGATTTTACATAGACTTATTTTGGAAAAAAATCTAGAAAAATTTCTTCTCAAAAACCACAAGGTCTGGAGTTTAGATATTTGGTATGTAACATGGGCTAATAGACCTCTACCCAGTTTGTTCAAATCATGACCCTGGGGTCAAAATTGGCTCTGCCCCAGGGGTCACTTGATTTTACATAGCCTAATGATATCAGGTGAGCGATCTAGGGCCATCATGGCCCTCTTGTTTTTTTGTTACTGTAAAATGTATTTTGAAAATATATTCAACAGTTTTCACACATAAACAACCCCAAGGCTTTACATTTTCCTTTAAGTAAGAATACATAAAATGGTAGATCCCCAATTAAATGGCTTCTCCTTTCATTATTGTTGCCTAACAGGGATGACTTCCTTATTTATGATTGTTTTGTGTAAAGTAATCAGAACTTTGGTTGATTAAAGCCCTCATTAGTAGTGGTTGCATTGAAGTTGCTTCCATATTACTTGTTACATACAAATATTACTTCTTACAAACAAATAACAATGAATTTATTTTGTTACATTGTCTGTTTCTCTTTTAGAGAAGAAGACTGAGATTTGAGAAAAATCTAAGCTTTTTTCTATGACAAAATTGTAACATTATTTCACATTTACTTCTAGCATATTTATGTATTTGCCACTGATTTTCTACCTATATTGTATTATTTAACTTTATTCCTGTGTTCCAATGCAGCTCCGGATGCTTATTTCCGATTTGAATAGTATCATCCTATGTCGTCATTCTCCTCTGCCAGTCTGCAGATATTGTCCCCAAGTCAAACAAGCTTCAGTATCTGGCTATAAGACCTTAGTCTGCTGTAAATCTTCCAGCTCAATCAGGAGCTTGATATTTATTACAGTGGTTGCCTATAAAGCTCCCGGGTGACCTGATTAGACTGACGGATGATGTTAATCACAATTGTTTATCAGATGCTATTTAGGTAGATCTGGTGAAGAAAATGAGGAGCCATATCGGAAAGTTCATCCTAATCTAGTCGTGGAATCTCTGTAAACCCGATGGGGAAATATTATTATTAATGGAGATTGCCAGTGTTTTATTATGCATATCTTAATCTAATATTTATGTTATATAAGAGTTTATTGATATAAATTCAGGTAGCCTCATACTAGTAATGGAAAATAATGTCATGTGAAAAATGTCATCATGAACGAACATTATTTGATAATGAAATTTTGATAAGGAACATTTATTTATCTCATCTTAAAAACTCATTTTTATTCCTTATGAAATATTTTTTTAAATTCAAACATACCCTTTAAAGGGGGATATTTTATGAGATCGAGACACACATTTAAAATTCTTTCTGACTTTTAAACAGGTCTGTTCTTCATCCTTAAACAGGTCTGTTCTTCATCCATTCTGAGATTCTAAGATATCTCTTAGTTGTTTTATAAGCCTTTGCTTCATGTAGACTCATTTTAAGGCACTGACAAACAGAGCTGACCTAGATCAAACTGCTCCTTCCAGGAGATGTCTGCTAAGGGTCTCCTCGGTTTTCTTATACAGTATTGTAGCTCACAGCGTGGAAGGCAAAGAAAAATTTATTTTTCAATCAATAATTTTTCCTCAAGTAATAGATTAGTATATGAATATTCATGAGGTTTAGGGTCATAAAAGGATATTACCCTTGGCAGAACTTAGGTTAACATCCCAGCTCTCACACCTGTTGAAGATCAAAATTAAATACACATGGTACACAGGTTGTTTTTAGCTCACCTGAGCACAACGTGCTCATGGTGAGCTATTGTGATCGCCTTTTGCCCATTGTCTGTGTGTGCATCTGGCGTCAACAGTTTCCTTTAAACAACATCTCCTCCAAACCTGCTGAATGGATTTTGACCAAACTTCACTGGAATCATCCTTATGATGTCCTATATCGAAGTTGTTCAAATTATTTTGATTGGTGAAAAAGTAGGTCACAGGAGCTAAAAATAGATTTAAAAAATGCAAACTTTGGTGTGTAGCATTGTCTAGTGAACCTCTACCAAGTTTGTTCAAATCATGACCCTTGGGTCAAAATGGGCCCCGCCCCAGGGGTCACTTGGTTTTACAAGAGCTTATATAGGAAAGAAACTAGGAAAATCTTCTTCTCAGAAACCACAAAGCCTGGAGTAAAGATATTTGGTGTGTAGCATTGTCTAGTGGATCTCTTCAAAGTTTGTTCAAATCGGGGCCCTGGGGTCAAAATTGGCCCCGTCCTTGGGTCACTTGATTTAACACAGATTTGTATAGAAAAAAACAACAACTAGTAAATCTTCTCCTCAGAAACCACAAGGCCTGGGGTTAAGATATTTTTTATGTAACATGGCCTTATGAGTATCTACCAGCTTTGTTTAAATCATGGCCCTGGGGAAAATTTGGCCCCGCCCAATGGATCACTTGATTTTACATAGGCTTATATAGGAAAAACTAGACAAATCTTCTTGTCAGAAACCACAAGATCATGGGATTAGATATTTGGTATGTAACATGGTCTTGTGACCAGAACCAAGTTTTCAACTCATGGCACTTGGGTAAAAAATGGTCCCACCCTAGGGGTCACTTGATTTTATAGCTATAACCATCAAAATTTGGACCACAGTTACAGTTGAATGATATTACACTTGTTTTGCTGTACTTCTGCATGGATTTTGTCTTCAGTATGACTGTGTTATAAAAGACAATGAAGACAATATTTCTCAGGTGAGTGATTCAGGGCCATCATGGCCCTCTTGTTTTTTCCTTCAGTCCAGAAATACTGTATAAACCTAACCTTGGATTTCAGACTAATGGATGTAAATTCTGTATGACCCATCGCTCAGATTATCAATATTACACAGCTAGACAACTGCCTGCATAAACTGAACAGATATTAGTGACAACTGTAAAGTTTAGGGACCTTTAGGACGAGGAGTTAACAGTACAAAACTTGATTATCCCTCTACCTTATATTGACACGTGTTTACAACTTTGCAAACAGAGCAGACCCAGATCAGACAGCTCCTTTTGAGCTACAATTTTGTATTAGTGTAAAATAGAGGAGACCCTGGTCAGACAGCTCCTTTTGAGCTACAATTTTGTATTAGCATATAGAAGAGACCCTGGTCAGACAGCTCCTTTTGAGCTACAATATTGTATAAGCGTATAGAGGAGACCCTGGTCAGACAACTCCGGGAAGGAGCTATCTGACCTGGGTCTACTCTGTTTGCCAATGTGTCCACATAGTCTATATGAAGTAAACTGATTAGGGTCTCCTTTATTTGCTTATACAATATTGTAGCCCATCAACTGCACAGAAAAAAAAATCAGTGTTTCATATATCATTTGAAGTTCACAAAATGATACATGTATTCAAGTCCTAGATTTAAACATGAATAATCATGAGGTAGAGAGCTAAAAGCAAGTCCGCTTCATGCTGGGTGATCTTGCTGTATGTTGTACTTTAAAGATTGTTTCTTTCTCTTCAGGCTGTGTTCAAGAAGTTTGACAAGGACGGCAGTGGAAAGCTTAGTACTTACGAGCTGAGGAACGCCTTGCATGCCAGCGGTAAGTGGTTCCTATTTGATTTATAATGATACTTCATGTGTTTACAGAATGTATAGGATCATCCATAGGATAAACCATAACAAGGGCATCTGCTTATGTGTAGGAATGAGGTTCTGCATTAGGAACAGACATTTCATTTGATATTGCAAGATGATTGTTTTTTATGCCTCTGGATAGATAGATCAGGTTTTTAGTCAGTCTGTCACAAAACTTTAACCTTGACCATAACACAAAAGTCCATCCACCTCCAACCTCCAAACTTCACAGGTGCATGCACCTTAATGAGCTGTACTTGCCAGGTGACCTTGACCTTCAAGTGACCTGAGTGTTATGCAAATGATTAGCCTTACATTAATCTTAAAGAAACCATCTTTGTTTAAACAATTATGTGCATCATTACATCTGTATAAACATAATTCATTTCCTCAAACCAACACAAAACTTGACCAGGCAAAATTATATTGATACATAAAATCCTGTTGAGTTGGTTTCCAACTGATTTTATGACTTCCACTTAAAAAAGAGTTTGATGCATCTGTAATTTGAGAATAATTTGTTTATATCTTTTAGTTACTTCAATATCTACCTTTATGCCTCCTCTACTAAGAGGCCACGGGGTATAGTTTTACCTGTATCTGCCATTTTGTCATTCTAAAATATTTTTTTCCAGATGTTATTTTATGTCACAGAGGCATTTTGCATTTAGCTTACCGTATACACCGGCAGATTAGGCGCACTTTTTTCCCCAGATAATTCAAGTTTATTGAGGGGGTGCGCCTTATATGATGATATACAGCTTTTCAGGTTTCTTTTTTCAATCACCGAGAAGTGTATATTACCGGTATACGATCTCAGAAAATGGATATACTGAAAGCCAATAAATACAATAATATGACACAAAGTCTATACGAAACCATGATAAACAATACCAGTTTATTGCTTTTGTTCTTATTAGTTATCCTACAGGTATATTTCACGATAAAATGATCGTGAGAAACTGAAACAACTTATTGGAAGCCATTTTCAATATAAAAAAATAAGTATATTTTACGGGACCTCATGATATATAGGAGAAACTTGACAGGTGGCAATTGTTACGTAATGTTTGTTAGTTGGGAGAATTTTGACAGGTGACAATGGTCCCCAGTGTTAGAATGCGGGGACACGGTTGAGTAATGTCATGTTATGAAAATGTGTCACCTTTATCCTACCCGTCGTTAATGTAACGGTCTAACAGTAATCTTATGCCATGTGTAAATAAAACAGTTCACCGTATGATTAGCCCGGTGACGTACGGATAGCTTTCGGTCTGTCAAAATGTACGACGGCGCAAATTTCAAAACAAGATTTCGCCGCGTACCATACGATAAGTGATTTTTTTTTAATTAAATAAGTTACCCTGAGAGTTAGGATGCGCCTTATAAGTAGCTGCGCCTAATCTGACCGTGTATACAGTAATTTGGAAAATATCTAACCAATGGAAATATTTCAGACTTTTTATCTACATGCTTGAGATACAGAGCCAATATTTGGTATATAGGTCAAATATATTGAGTTACATACCAAGTTTACTTTTCAGTTACTGTTGATCATTTGAAAAATTTCTTAGATAATGAGGTTTTTCATGCTTATTTTCCTACATGCTTGGAGATACTAAGCTTATTTTTGTGTCACCTTCTGTAAGCGCAGGTGACACATATGGATCACTTTTTCCATTGTCTGTCCATCCATCACACTTTTTCTGTCACGCTTCAGCAGGTGACACATGTGTTTCAGAGAACACTATTGTTGGTTTGTAGGTGCTCTAAGATGAATTTTTTTTTCCTCTGAACATTTTTAGCTCACCTGAGCCAGAGGCTCAAGGTGAGCTATTGTGACCGATCTTCGTCCGTCGTCCGTCCGTCCGTCGTCCGTCCGTCCGTCGTCCGTCCGTCGTCCGTCCGTCCGTCGTCCGTCAACATTTTGCTTCAAACGACATCTCCTCCTTAACCGCTTGGTCAATTTTGATAAAACTTCACAGGAATGTTCATTATGGGGCCCTTATCCGAAGTTGTTAAAATTATTTTGATTGGTCAAAAATCTAGGTCACAGGAGCTAAAAATAGATTTTAAAAATGAAAATTTTAAAAATCTTCTTCTCCGAAACCACAAGGCCTAGCCTTTTGATTTTTGGTATGTAGCATGATCTTATGACTCTCTACCAAGATTGTTCAAATTATGGCCCTGGGGTCAAAATTGACCCCGCCCCAGGGGTCACTTGATTTAACATAGGCTAATATAGGAAAAACTTGAGAAAATCTTCTTCTCCGAAACCACAAGGCCTAGCCTTTTGATTTTTGGTATGTAGCATGATCTTATGACTCTCTACCAAGATTGTTCAAATTATGACCCTGGGGTCAAAATTGGCCCCGCCCCAGGGGTCACGTGATTTAACATAGGCTAATATAGGAAAAACTTGAAAAATCTTCTTCTCAGAAACCACAAGACCTGGAGTTTAGATATTTGGTGTGCAGCATTGTCTATTAGATCACTACCAAGTTTGTTCAAATCATGGCCCTGGGGTCAAATTTGGCCCCGCCCCAGGGGTCACCTGATTTTACATAGGCTAATATAGGAAAAACTTGAAAAATCTTCTTCTCAGAAACCACAAGTCCTAGCCTTTTGATTTTTGTTATGTAGCATGATCTTATGATCTCTACCAAGATTGTAAAAATTATGACCCTGGGTCAAAATTGGCCCCGCCCCAGGTGTCACTTGATTTAACATAGGCTACTATAGGAAAAAACCTTGAAAAATCTTCTTCTCAGAAACCACAAGGCATAGAGTTAAGATATTTGGTGTGTAGCATTGTCTGGTGGATCTCTACCAAGTTTGTTCAAATCATGACCCTGGGGTCAAAATTGGCCCCGCCCCAGGGGTCACTTGATTTAACATATGCTAATATAGGAAAAACTTGAAAAATCTTCTTCTCAGAAACCACAAGGCCCGGGTTTAGATATTTGGTGTGCAGCACTGTCTAGTAGATCACAACCAAATTTGTTAAAATCATGGCCCTGGGGTCAAATTTGGCCCTGCCCCAGGGGTCACTTGATTTAACATAAGCTAATATAGGAAATACTTGAAAAAATCTTCTTCTCAGAAACCACAAGGCCTGGAGTTTAGATATTTGGTATGTATCATGATCTTATGACTCTCTACCAAGATTGTTCAAATTATGACCCTGGGGTCAATTTGGCCCTGCCCAGGGGTCACTTGATTTAACATAAGCTAATATAGGAAATACTTGAAAAAATCTTCTTCTCAGAAACCACAAGGCCTGGAGTTTAGATATTTGGTATGTAGCATGATCTTATGACTCTCTACCAAGATTGTTCAAATTATGACCCTGGGGTCAAAATTGGCCCCACCCCCAGGGGTCACTTGATTTAACATAGGCTAATATAGGAAAAACTTGAAAAATCTTCTTCTCAGAAACCACAAGGCCTAGGGTTTAGATATTTGGTGTGCAGCATTGTCTAATAGACCTCTACCCAGTTTGTTCAAATCATGACCCTGGGGTCAAAATTGGCTCTGCCCCAGGGGTCACTTGATTTTACATAGCCTAATGATATCAGGTGAGCGATCCAGGGCCATCATGGCCCTCTTGTTTAGAGTTATGGCCCATAAATGAGAGAAAAAATGCTACAAAATTAATTGTAGGCAGGGGGTATTAGTGTCACACCAAGACATATACTGTAGTGAAGTTTTATTTACCATGGGGAAAAAAGCTAGTGCAAGACAGCATTAATTTTGGAATGTCTGTAAGTTCCTATGGGGATTATTTAATAGCATTAAAAGGTTGTTTCAAAATAGAAGTTCAATTCCTGTTCTGTCTAGATTTTCCAGACCTTTTATCAAATTTAGAATTACAAGGTTTCAGAAAGTGACAGATCCTGCCTTGAAAAAGAATCAATATGCTTATCCCATATCTGCTGCAAAATGGCAGAACTTATTAGATTTGCATACTTTGTTCTTAAATTAAGGCTAGATGTATTAGGTTTGGTTAATTGACCTTTGACAATATTAGAAACTGATCTGCTTTCCTCAGAAGGAATCTTAACCTTTGACCTCATGAATATTCAATAAATAAATATATGACTCAAGGAATAATTTACTGAACTTTATATAATTATGAAAAATGAAATTTTCTTGGCATACAGACTGTATAGAATCAGAGGTACAATATCGTATGAGCAGACAGAGGAGACTCTGATCAGACCGTATAGAATCTAAGCTACAATATCGTATGAGCAGACAGAGGAGACTCTGATCAGACTGTATAGAATCAGAGCTACAATAATGTATGAGCAGACAGAGGAGACTCTGATCAGACTGTATAGAATCTAAGCTACAATATCGTATGAGCAGACAGAGGAGACTCTGATCAGACTGTATAGAATCTAAGCTACAATATCGTATGAGCAGACAGAGGAGACTCTGATCAGACTGTATAGAATCAGAGCTACAATATCGTATGAGCAAACAGAGGAGACTCTGATCAGACTGTATAGAATCTAAGCTACAATATTGTATGAGCAGACAGATGAGACTCTGATCAGACTGTATAGAATCAGAGCTACAATATTGTATGAGCAGACAGAGGAGACTCTGATCAGACTGTATAGAATCAGAGCTACAATATCGTATGAGCAGACAGAGGAGACTCTGATCAGACTGTATAGAATCAGAGCTACAATATGTATGAGCAGACAGAGGAGACTCTGATCAGACTGTATAGAATCAGAGCTACAATATCGTATGAGCAGACAGAGGAGACTCTGATCAGACTGTATAGAATCAGAGCTACAATATCGTATGAGCAGACAGAGGAGACTCTGATCAGACTGTATAGAATCTAAGCTACAATATTGTATGAGCAGACAGAGGAGACTCTGATCAGACTGTATAGAATCAGAGCTACAATATCGTATGAGCAGACAGAGGAGACTCTGATCAGACTGTATAGAATCTAAGCTACAATATCGTATGAGCAGACAGAGGAGACTCTGATCAGACTGTATAGAATCAGAGCTACAATATCGTATGAGCAAACAGAGGAGACTCTGATGAGACTGTATAGAATCTAAGCTACAATATCGTATGAGCAGACAGAGGAGACTCTGATCAGACTGTATAGAATCTAAGCTACAATATCGTATGAGCAGACAGAGGAGACTCTGATCAGACTGTATAGAATCTAAGCTACAATATCGTATGAGCAGATAGAGGAGACTGATCAGACTGTATAGAATCAGAGCTACAATATCGTATGAGCAGACAGAGGAGACTCTGATCAGACTGTATAGAATCTAAGCTACAATATCGTATGAGCAGACAGAGGAGACTCTGATCAGACTGTATAGAATCAGAGCTACAATATCGTATGAGCAGACAGAGGAGACTCCTTTCAGGTGCTGTAGTATCTGGGTCAGCTCTGTTTGCCTTCGCGCCAAAACCAGTCTATGTGAAGTAAAGGGTGAATATGGATGGACTGAAACGTTTCATGAAGATTTATCTTTTACTTTTAATTGTCACTTGGATATGAGGTCAGCAACCAGTATGTTAAGCTTATCTCTCAGTATATGGTGATATATAGACCTGCCAACTCACTTTCAGCAAAGAATTGGTTATTTCCATCCAGACTCAATTTTCATTTAAATATTCTTTGCATTTAATGCGGAGATAGATATGCATCCATTTGAAGAAAAAAGAATTTGAACATAAATATTTTATGTCAATTGGGAAACAAGTTGTTACAAGTCATACTGACACCTCTTGACTGGTCTTTTGTTGGGTCAGTACTTTGTACTTGGGAAGGTTTTGAATGTTCACCACTGTTGATTAAACTCATTTATAACCTTTGATCCATTGCCATTAGATACTACCACTGGATAACAGCCGAAAATAATGTTTGGTCTTTACAGGATTATATAATGTACTATAATTCTACAATATACGTAATATCTTAATAGTCTGTTTCATGCACAAAAGCTTGTTCACCAAGTCTTCATACTATAATGTGTAAATTTGTCCGCTTTATGTACAATTGGTAATATTGAATATTGCAGAAGTTTACGTCTCTTTCACCAAGTCTTAAGGGGTTTTTTAACAACAGTTATTGTTTTTTTTTGGAAGGGGGAAGACAACAGACAGATTTGGCATGGGGGCAAGGGGGAAATCGGATGTTCAAAATTTTAGATATTGCAATTTAAACAATGATATCAATAGACAGTATGTTATAATTATATGAAAAATTTGCAATTATTGTCCACATTTTTACATGACTTTCTAATCACAGGTTTCCGTTTGAGCAACAGAACTCTGTCTGCCATCATTCTCCGATACAGTGACAAAGCAGGCGAGATTGAGTTTGATGATTTCGTCCTCTGCACTATCAGGTTGAAAACCATGATCGGTAAGTAAGATAAAATTTGATAATTCGGTGTGTGACTTGCGTAATATTTCAGACTTACATTACAGTAAGATCTCGCTTTAAGACCACTTTGGAATTAAGACCACCTTGCTATAATATTAAGACCACCAATATTTGGAGCCAAATAATTTTTAGTCCTATTCTGACTATATTGGTAAAATTCACTATTAAGACTTCCTCATCACTATTAAGACCACCTCACTATTAAGACCACTTTTCTCTGGAATCGATTGTGGTCTTAATAGTGAGGTTTTACTGTAATTTGAAAAGAAAACAAATTGATATAATTATGAATATATTATATGTCAGAAGAGAAATACAGACAAACCTATCTTAAGCTGTCAGTCATGGAATTGAGAAAAAGAGACCGCTTACCAGAGGTGGACACTAAATGAAGGTTAAATGATTAACCCTTTCCCTCATAGAGGAAACCATGAAAAGACCTATGCGAACAGCATAAAACCAGATCAGCCTGCGAGTAACTCGCAGGCTGATCAGGTTTTATGCTGTTCGCTGCTCCTCAGTGGTCTGGAAATGAGGATTTTGTAATTAAATTTGGTAAGGTTTAACTGTAGTTTTCTGCAGATCAGGCTTTATGTGGTACCTACTGAGTGCGTCAAAATGAGTCTATATGAGGGAAAGGGTTAACAAACTGCTAGTTTAGTAATATAAAAAACTGACAGGTGGCCACTAATACAGGTTCAACTGTAAAACTGAATTATGTCTGAATTTTGCTGGGTGAAAGAATTTCTGGAAACATTTTGTAATTGTTTTATCTGTCTTTCTGTCTGTCTGTCCCTTTAGCTCCTTGTCCAGGCAATTTTTCAGAAACATATGGCTGAGTTGTGCATATTTTCAACATGCTATGATTCATTGCTTTTTTCAAGTGAATTGGTGCTTTGCTTGTTATGTTTCTTACATCGAAATATTTTGTTACAAACTTCACTGCACATGAAAAGCTCCTTATGCAAGAGGACATGTACATAATATCAACTTGATCCGATTCAGTGATTTTCAACAGAGTTATGGCCATTTGTTTATCTGACTGGAATGCAATATAACTACATGGGAAAACTCAGTAGGGTAGAAATGCCAAAATTGTCCAAAAATTTTTTCATGAAAATTTAAATTTTTCCAATTAAAAAATAAACATGAGAAATTGGAAGGATTTGTGCTTTCCTTTGTTAAGTGATAGACAATACCCATGAGGAGCTAGAACTTTGCATGGTTGTCTTTTGTAAAAATTGCAAGCAAACAGATTAATACAGTACAATATTCCATATAATGTGCTGAAATAACAAAAGATTACGTCACAAAAATGTTTTACTTTTATGAGGAAACAGCATTTGTAAATGGATACACACACATTATCAGCATGTCCAGACTGGTTAAATGATTTATTTTCCTTTTTTTGTTGTATCTAGAGTTTTGTCTAGACTATTCCTTAGCAACCACTGATTGGAATTCCATGGCATTTTGCAACAAATTACCTTGATATTTGCTGCTTCATCTGCCAGTGTGTCGGTCAGTTTAATAGTCCATCCAAATATACACAATAGAAATCGACATGTTTTGCTTTATTAGTGTAGGAATCTGCCTTCTTTTTCTTTCTAATCATACACCAGAGATCATCTTTTTATTTCACTGATATTATTGTTAACACGAGAGGTGATTCACGAATTTGAAACACCCAGTAGCTTTGTTTCTAGCGAACACCTGCAGCACAAGTTTCATGATTTTAACTGTATCTTATCCATTCAATAGCAAACTACACATATATGTTACACATAGTTGTGATTTACGGTCTCCTCTGTCTGCTCATACATTATTTACGGTAGACGTAAAATTGACTCAAGTTTAGAGGGTGTTATAGAATACCTGTTGAAGAAAGGAAATTCCTATAGAAGCATAAAGAAGGAGCTAAAGGGGCAGGGGCATTATGTATTTTTGTCCACAATACATAGAGTAAAACATTCCATTGGCAAATCTCGAAATCCTAATACTAAAATGCTGAAACCAGGTGAGTTTTGTAGACGACCTACTAAGTCAACTGATGACGTCGTTCGTGAAGTCACCATTTTAATTCAAAGGGTAAATCCTCCAACCCAGAGAGAGATGGCACAACGTTTAGGTGTATCTCAGGCTTCTATTAACCGAATTATTAAACGTGTACTGCAATGTAAACTTCGCAAGAAATGCAAAGTTCATAAGCTCAATGCAAATCAAATTGAGAAAAGACATCAACGTTCATGGCGTCTGTATTTACGCTTAAATAACAACCAGTGGAAAAAATTTGTCACCACCGATGAGGCAGTGTTTTATCTCGGTGGCAGTTATGGTCGTCGTCGGGTTTGTTATTACCGAAAAGAAGTACATGATGTTTTAAAACTTAAGTTTGTAAAACGTGATTTGTTTGCTCCGGGATTCATGGCCTGGGCAGGCGTAAACTTCCATGGTAAAACGGATATCCGTATTATTGATAAAGGTTTAAAAGTCAATTCAGACTTCTATATCAATAAAGTTCTGAGGCCTTTTGTCAATAAAGATCTTCCCAGAATGTTTTCTGGAGAACAAATTAAAGACATGGTCTTCCACCAGGATAGTGCATCCAGTCATACCTCAAAACACACACTTGTGTCAACAAAAAATCAACTTTGTAACGCCTGAAGAATGGATGCCAAAAAGTCCTGATGCAGCACCAATGGATTTTGCTATTTGGGGTATCTTAAAACGACGTTTACAAAAACGTAAAATATACACTTTGGCAGGTCTTAAACGAGCATTAAAGGATGAATGGAAAAAATTAGAACCAACAGTTGTAAATAAAACCTTGCTGTCATGGCCAAAGCGAGACTCATTTACAACATGCATGGATCACATATTGAGCATTTGTTACAGTAAAATGCATATCAGTTTAAAATTATATGCTTTTGCTGTTACAAAGTGTTTCAAAATTCGTGAATCACCTCTCGTATAAACTTCAGTTAGAGTTTATGTTAGATGACTGGTTTTTTTTCTGCCTATGGACATGGAAATGGACCCAATTCCTCTAATATTGAGAAAAGTTTTCAACATATAATCACCTAATTGAGAATTTCTAGAACAACTTTTTATAGCCAATTCAATATTAAGAAAAAATATTACTCCTTTTCACTGGGAATGGGACCTCTATTCAGACCCTACAAGTAGGAAGAAAAAAAAACATAATAGAAATTTTCATTTATTTTTAGCTCACCTGAGCACAAAGTGCTCAAGGTGAGCTTTTGTGATCGCACTTCGTCCGGCGTCCGTCGTCGTCCGTCGTCCGTCGTCCGTCGTCAACAATTTGCTTTAAACGACATCTCCTCTGAAACCGCTGGACAGAATTTAATGAAACTTGGCAGGAATGTTCCTTGGGTGAGACTCTACAAAAGTTGCTAAAATAAAGTTGATCCATGAAGAACTCTGGTTGCCATGGCTACAAAAAAAAAATTTTAAAAAAAAAACTGGCCAGATTTCAAAATAATTTGGTACAGATGTTCCTTGGGTCAACCTCTACCAAAGTTGCTAAAATTATTCCGATCCGTAAAAAAACATGGCCGCCAGGGGCGGGGCTTATTTGCCTTATATGTATATAGAGAAACCTTTAAACAACATCTCCTCTGAAACCACTGGGCAGAATTTGATTAAACTTGGCAGGGATGATCCTTGGGTCAATCTTCACAAAAGTTGCTAAAATAAAGTTGATCCATGTAGAAATCTGGTTGCAATGGCAACAAAAAGAGAAAAAAATGAAAACTTTAAAAATCATCTTCTTCAAAACTACTGGCCAGATTTTAAAATAAATTGGTACAGATGTTCCTTGGGTCAACCTCTATCAAAGTTGCTAAAATTATTCCGATCCGTAAAAAAACATGGCCGCCAGGGGCGGGGCTTATTTGCCTTATATGTATATAGAGAAACCTTTAAACATCATCTCCTCTGAAACCACTGGACAGAATTTGATTAAACTTGGCAGGGATGATCCTTGGGTCAACCTTCACAAAAGTTGCTAAAATAAACTTGAACCATGTAGAACTCTGGTTGCCATGGCAACAACAAAACAAAAAATATGAAAACTTTAAAAATCATCTTCTTCAAAACTAGTGGCCAGATTTTAAAATAAATTGGTACAGATGTTCCTTGGGTCAACCTCTACCAAAGTTGCTAAAAAAAATTCCGATCCGTAAAAAACATGGCCGCCAGGGGTGGGGCTTATTTGCCTTATATGTATATAGGGAAAACTTTAATCAACATTTTCTCTGAAACCACTGGACAGAATTTGATTAAACTTAGCAGGAATGATCCTTGGGTCAACCTTCACAAAAGTTGCTAAAATAAACTTGTTCCATATAGAACTCTGGTTGCCATGGCTACAAAAAGAAACAAAAATGAAAACTTTAAAAATCATCTTCTTCAAAAGTACTGGCCAGATTTTAAAATAAATTGGAACAGATGTTCCTTGGGTCAACCTATTTATCTCAGGTGAGCGATTTAGGGCCATCATGGGCCTCTTGTTTTAATGAATGCTTTCTGGAATCTTAAATGTCTCTTGTCTCAAATGCATTTACCTTGATGACCATTTCATTACAGCTTCCTTCAGAGGAGCAGATGCCAAGAACCAGGGCCTGGCAGCTTATGACATTGACACAGTAAGTTTGAAAATTGCATTATATCAGAGGACATGTATAATTATACTTTTCCTGGTGGCACAGTAGTAAGAGTGGCCACCCGGGAAGTGAGAGGTTCTGGGTTTGATCCCCAACTGCAACATTAAGTTGTTAAAAAATGGTTCTGGTATAGCTCTCTTGCTCAGCGCTCAGCATATAATGGTAGTTCCTGGACTGGTTGGCCTGGTGTAAGGATAATGTGACTGGGTGTGGTATCATGTGTGCCACATGTCTATGGGGTGATACTGCAGTGTGGCAGCACTATATCTGTCTCAGGTAGTCATAGTCTCCAAATTACTGAAATACTCTCAGCAGGATGTTAAACTTAATAAACAAAAGTATAAACATGTATATATTTGAACTGGTTATCTCATATCCTGGTTGTTTTCTGGTGTACAGTATTTGTGACAGTTTTCATTTATATGTGAATGGTCCCAGTGGCTGAGTGGTTAGAGTGTCAACATCAGACATGGATCTGACATAGTGCTGCGATATATCAGGCTGTAGACAAGGGGCTTGATACCACATTCAGTCACGTATCTGGGCAGTGGAGCAACTGGAACTAGCAGAGCCAGCTAGATTTACCAGAATCATTTTTAGCTCACCCGAGCACTTGTGCTCAGGGTTAGCTTTTGTGACCGCTTTTTGTCTGTTGTGCGTTGTTGTCAACAATGGCTTGTGAACACTTTAGAGGCCACAGTTTTGGCCCAATCTTCATGAAAGTTGGTCAGGATGTTTGTCTACATGATATCTTGGATGAGTTTGAAATTGGGTCACTTGGGGTCAAAAACTAGGTCACCAGGACAAATCTTTGAAAAACCTTGTGAACACTCTAGAGGCCACAGTTTTAGCCCAATCTTCATTAGATTTGGTCAGGATGTTTGTCTACATTATATTTTGGATGATTTCGAAAATTGGGTCACTTGGGGTAAAAAACTAGGTCACCAGGTCAAATCTTAGAAAAAAAACTTGTGAACACTCTAGAGGCCACATTTTTGTGAAATTCATAAATTTGGTCAGGATGTTTGTCTTCATTATATTTCGGACAAGTTTGAATTTGGGTCATATTGGGTCAAAAAGTAGGTCATTGTGAATAATCCAACATATGTTGCTCATTTACAATCAGGTGAGCGATTCAGGGCCATCATGGCCCTCTTGTTTTCTTATTACTATTGAGTATGGTATATTCATTTGTACTAGATATCTTTGTACATATATGTTGTATATTGTAAATGATGTTTTGGACACAGACACTAAAACAATTGTAATTGGAATTTTGCTTTCAGTTCATCCAGACAACCATGTACTCATAAATCATCAAAAGAGATGGAAGATGCTTTGTGGAAGGGCAGATAACTCCTGAAAAAAAAAACCCAAATGTGGTTGAAATAGAGACCTTCTTTGCATTTTTTCAAAGAAGTGTTTACATTCTGGACTATAGAACTTCAAAGTAACAGGAAAGAACTCAGTGCTAGAAGTGTTTTTGGTAACTTTCACATTTAGATTTGGATGTTAAAAGTGGAAAAAAATCCCTTTCACAAGACTTTATATACTGATTCTAATTATGGTATGATTATTTGTTACATACTTAAGTAGTGTAGAGACTATTATTAGTATTTGTTAGTTGTGCCCCTTTTTTGTTGTAGTCACCATGCTTGATAATAAAACCTTTTTATGAAATATCTCATCTTTTGTTTATGTTAAATATGATCTGAAATACACATATATTTTTGCCAATTTGTGATAAATATGTAATTATGCATATCTACTTGCCTGGTACTCTGCATTTCAAGTCTCCTGTTTGTGTAGGCTGTTTTTAACATATATGCTGGTAACCAGCTGCTCAAGGCAGAAAACAGGAAGCCAGATTTATTTTTTTTTGAAAATGATATATATTTTTATTTCAAAAGTATATGCACTCAAAATTTATTAAAGTTGCAAAATCAATAAAAAATGTTGAATTTATATTCATTTTTACAATGAAGTTACCTGTTTATCAATTTAAATATTAATAAAAGAAGAGAAAGGTGTGCATGGGCCTGAAAACTAAAGCAATAATGCATTTTCTTTTTAATATTATTGTCTGTATGCATTTCTTCTTTAGTTTAACAAAAGATATGCTTTACTGTGTCAAATCATTTGCAATATCTTAAGGCTGATTTATTTTTCTCACTTGTTGAGTTGGGAGTACTGATCTAATGCACACTTCAGAGTTGTGTTTTTAGAGTCTAATGAGATTTTTCCAGTTTCTTTTCTGCAATAACTCTTATCTACCTCAGCTAGGAGCATAATACATAAAGGTAACGGAATGAATACAATGATCATACCCCTTTACCTCATGAATATTCATATACACATTTATGAATTCATGAATATAAATTCACGGAACTTTAAATGATATATGGGTTGAAGCATCTGATTTACAATATTGTAAGAGCAAACAAAAGAGACCCTGATCAAACTGTCAGGTCAGGTTCTGCTCTATTTGCCAAAGCATCTTTATGAGGTAATGGGGCAATGAATAAAATTACATAGCAGCTTGACAAACATGCATATTAGCTGCACATTGTTTTCCCTTTTTCATAGTGGATTTCTTATCTCCTTGAATATAAGAAATTGAAATTATAACTATTCTGTCTTTTTTCTTGAAAAATGATTATTAAATTATTCAGATATATATGTTGGGTATTTAAGTTGTAAACTAGGGCTTAACAACAAGTACAATAATGAAGTCCTGCTCTTTAAAGAAAAACAAGAATAATGTCTGTTTGATATGGACATTGTTTTACACATTTTTATTGTAAATATACCCAGAACACAAACATTAGTTGATTGTGCACAGTTACAAGCATATAGGGCAGGTTGACAGATTATTCTTGAATAACATATATGTGTCAAAACATGCCTATGTGAAATTAAGGGTTGAAGCAAGGTTGATATCTCTCAGAATCTATCAAGCGAATAAAGTCTAATCCAGAACCTGCAGCAACATACTGTTATGCTCATGTAAATAAAATCTGCATATAGGTTGACAAAAGAGGACAATCGTATTTAAAACCTGCATAAAGGTTGACAAAAGAGCACAATTTTATTTAAAACCTGCATATAGGTTGACAAAAGAGCACAATTTTATTTATGCAAAACCTGCATTAACACATCATGCAAAGTTTGAGTATGGTGTGCCACATATAGGTTGATAGAACAGCACACTGTTCCAATGATGCACAACATGCCTGTAAGTTGATCAGCTAGACAGCTTTGTTGTCAACCTGCCCTGCCTTATACCTTTTAATTTTTGTTTAACTTGCTGCTTAAAATTTTTTATAAAAATGTATTGCACATGTTATTTAAGTTTCATAATTCTATTGAAATTCAACATCTCTAAATGCATTTTTGAGCTTCAGATCAATAATCAGAAACTACTGAAAAAAATAATAAAAACTGGTTTGTAATTTATTCAATGCCTAAAGATTGTACATGTCTGAATGGGTATGGCTCTTCAGATATCTAAATGTTTTGATGCTTAAAAAGGTTCATTACTGTAAATTGATATGCTTCTACATAAAAGATCACGTTTTCTACATTTTTTATATCTTTGCAATTTAACGTGTTTTATTATCTACTCAAAGTTTTCATGGTTGTTGGTTGAAGTTCTGTTCAAGTAGTTTTTGCATGTACTGTTGAATAAGAGTGGTTATTGGTGAGGTTTTTGTTACACTTTTGTGACAAATGGTGCCAATATTTCTTACTTTTCTACTTAATAAAAATACTTTATTCTCTCTGGGTAAAGTCTAGAATAGGTAATGTAATAAGACTATAATCTTATGTTAATAAATTATAAAACCAATGCTGTGTGTGTGTCTTTCCTCCCATCCTGCATAATAAAAATCAGGATTTTATGCAGTCCAGTTGAGAAGTTTGCTTCTTAAAGCAGCTTGTTCACAGATGGTTATTGACTAGGAATTAGATTTTAACTAAACGTGTGCATTACGTCTATCAGTCTACAGACGCAATGTCATCCATTGCAACAAAATCAGTGGGTGGTTTCCCCATCACAGGCAATACCGTCACACACGATATTGAAACTATATTTAGACTGATAAAAACTATATTTAGGTCTATTCACTTTTGCCGCATGTACTAACTTAATGGGATGAACTTACAAAATCGCTACCATGAACTGATGAAGACGCCATGTTGCGAACGTGTCCTTCGGGGATATCGTATGCTAAATTTAACCGATTTGGTCGAAGTTGCGTTTACGAAAATAGCGTTTTCCTGTGCAATGTGACCTACACTTTTCGAGTTTGTCAGAAAAAAAGACTTTATTTAGGGAGAGTAAAGAATCTTTTTTTTTCTACCGATCATCTTGAACGAGCTGCTTTAAATGTAGATTGACAATATAAAGATTAGAGGAATAGATAAGCTTTATTTGCTAAATTTGTATTCCCCTTTACAAATTGAAACAGAGTATGTAAGCAAAAATTGCTGACTTTTTTGTAATGTAATTGTGTAAAGTGGGTATAAAGCCACACCGACTTTTTCAGTCAGATATAGTGCTGCCACATTGCAGTACCACGACATAGACATGTGGCACGATACCACACCCAGTCACATTAACCTGACAACAGGGAAACTAGTCCTAGAACTACCCTTATATGCTGAGTGGCCAAACAAGGGAGCTATACCAGTACCATTTTTACGATTTTGGTTTGTCGCTGTCGGGGATCGGACCAACGACCTCTTGATTACGGGGAGGTCGTAATTTATGGTAATTGAGTAACCGGCATACAGCAAAGTGTCTTAAATACATTTGTGACACAGAGAGTAGCTGAAACTTCTAGTTTTCCTTAATAATTGAGTCGCTCAGTTAAGAATGTTTGATTTAAGAAAGTTGGAAAATCGTCTTGTTTTGACTGGGCCATAACCAGAGATTTACATTACCTCTAATGTAGCTTCGTGCCATATCAAATTAAAGCAATAGAGTTCTTTACTTTCTATCGCACCGCAAGATTCACATAACTGTCTTCCAAATGAGTTAAGTTACCCATCAATTTGAAAATACTCGAGTATTTGTTCAATTGAATTTAAGTAATCAACGCAAATACGCTGCCTATCTGTTCCTTTGAATTAATGATTTTAAAAGGTACCGGTAGGTACAATGTAGAATTATCAGAAATATTCAAATTAAATTGCCAGATAATCCAATAGCTATACACCATGTGACCAATGGCTGTTCTAATTAACAAACAAACAAAAAAGTTGTCATTTTTGTGTGCATTTGGCCTGTTCATGAAAGGAAAGAACCGTATAGCGGGGTTTTACTCGGAAGTTATATTCTATGGTTTTGTCATAAAAATGTTATTTTCTTTCCTACAGATATTTTTTGCGATTTTCGACCTCACAGGAAGAAGTTTTTCTTCGCTTGCTTTCCTTACTTAAGCAAATGTATTATAAATTCTCTAATTACATTATAATAATAAGCTCTTTTTTTTCACAGTAAAAATGTTTAAGATGTTCATGCCCTAGGAATATATCCCGTGATTACGAAAGATTGTAACCATTGTATACTAAAATATGTGTATTTACTATATAACAAACGTTTAGAATGGACATGTTCAGACTAGCAAACTATGCCTTTCATAAGCGCATGTATTTTTTTTAATCATTGATTGTTGTTTAAAAAATCATAATTACTGGTCGTATAAATTGTTACTGGTATAGCTCCATTGCTTGGCTCTTCGTATTTAAGGGTAGTTCTAGGACTGGTTGGCCCGATTTCAGGATAATATGCTTGTGGTATCATGCTACAAGTCTATGGCGTGATACTGCAGTGTGGCAGCACTATATCTGTCTCATGTTGACAAAAATCCCCAAATTAGTGAAATACAGTCGGTAGGATGTTAAATAAAACAGTCCAATTTTCGGCCATTGCCTTTTTATTAATTAAAAAAATATATTTTACCGTAAGAATATCTCTTTATACATGTGAGATCCAGCAATGTGAGGAAGCCTTCCAGCTGACTTGCGGTAGGTCGGTGGTTCTACCCGGATGCCTCCGTGCATTCGGGGTCTTCATCCACCTGTAATTAACATGACGCCAAAACGCCCAGAAATGAATATGCATATCGGTTTAACCATTGAGAAGCTGTACAATCCTCCGACAAACAAATGCACGTGAATCTTGCTTTCAATAGTTACCTTAGTTCAACAACCTCCGACAAACATTTGGGGCGTAGCCATACCTATTTTGGCGTTAATTAGTGGACGACGCTATATGACTGAAATACTGTCGAAGCGACGGTAAACTCAAATAGTCAAGTCAAGTCAAGATCCAACAATTTACCTCAAAGTGTGTGTGTGTGGGTGGGTGGGGGGTCCAATAGAGATATGTTTGCAAAATATCAAATTAACCATGCATAGCCAACTATGAAATTTAAACTTTGGATTGTTTTTCGGGTGTTTAACTTCCTACCGACTGTATTTCACTCTGCCTCACTGTAGTATCATTCCGTACACATGTGGGTGGGGGCACTTCCCGGGGCCATACTTTACTTTTCTTCTCCTACCGCCCCACCCTTCCTCTGGATCCTCGCATGTTTATTGGGGTTATCTCGCATAAACGTAAGTCTACTACCACACGGTCCAGCCTAGTGTTCGAACTGGCTTCCGAAAGGTCAAAAATTCTAGTTAGGTGCATCTGAACACCCGGAGTCTCCCTCCACATGTTATACATAGTTTCCACATTAGTGAATGTTCCTATTCTTGGCGGCCATTTTGAAAGGTAAATTCAAGGGATTTTTATATGGATTTATTACATAGATGCAGAAATTTCATTTTCTTATAGTTCTGGTGTAAAATATTTCAATATGGATAAAGGCACAGAAAAAAAAAGGTTATAAAGGTTTTACCTTGAAACTATCAAAATAATATTTTCATATTTAAAATGATTATGGTAAAGTCCCTGTAATGGTTCCGCTACCTTTCGGATCCCATGTCCTTTCCTAATGTTTCAATGTTGCAGCAATAGCGAACTTCAACATAACGGCAAAAGTATGGACATACATGTTACCATGGAAATACAGTAGATCTATGAAGTGTAAATATCTAGTATTGCAAAATGTTGGAATTTTACAGGATTGGGGTTCAGAATGCAATGAATAAAACTACAAGTATTTTTTTCATGTATTTTTAGAGGTCCAGACTTCATATCAATACCAAAGAGTCATACAAAAATAAAACAACAATGATAAAACAATAGGTAACAAATATGACACATTCCTCTCTATTGTTCCTATAGTGAAAATCACCTTTTTCAAAGCTAAGGCAATTGAACTAATGGCAGTTCCGAATATCGACTATTCATATTTTTTATCTTCTGAACACAACAAAGATATTATAAATAAAAGGTTTTGCTTGGTTTATGAAATTTCCTTTGCGCTGTGCTGTTTTTATACAGTGATTTTTCAACATGAATCTACGTCAGTTCTACAGAGTATTACACTGGAGTCTATAATTGGTCATTTGTAAGTGCTGGTGTCCGGCTTTATATAAACATAAGTAATATCTGTGCAAAAAAAGAAATTACTAAAACGGATGTTTTTATTTCACTGATAATGCCTTTTCATATTACCAGGCCCGACGACTTTCTCCTATTCCCCAATAGGCACATTTTTTTCCAAGTTCCTGTAACAGCTTCTAAACTCATTTTGATACCTTTTTTTTTTTCTGGAAATAATTTATTTTAAGAGATACCATGTACCCTGATTAAACTGACAAGAATTTATGCGACATTCGTCAAGCATTATTGAATTTTAATCCATTTAAGTGTTCGTCCGTGACATCAAAAGTCACATATCTACACCCCTAGGTGATCGTCACGATATTGGACGTATCTGTACTGGCTTTTAGGGGAAATCTATCCATATTCAAGAAAAATATTTTCATCGCTAGTGTTGCATATATACCTAAAGTGATATTGTTTTGATTTGTTTCCTTAAGATCACAAAGTGGGAAACTATTTTCGTGCTGCTCTTGCTCAGCCTTTTCTAATTCCTGGAACAAACACTGCAGCCACTGTCTGTCACGTCGCTAACTCCGGAGTCTAATCAATGTATCTAATGGTAATGGTTAAAAGCGCCCGAATTGTACAATAAGCAGACGATTTATTGCACGCGCAAGGCATAAGGGTATGATATAATAGAGCGGAAATATTTCCCCGGAGCAGACGACAGCTGAAAGACATTTTGTAATGGTTTGTACGCGAATGTACCATAAAGCAAAATGGAGAACACAAGAGCTAAAAGCTGAACTTGATGTATTGATTGAGACTGATTACTGATGATGACTGTGATGATGGTGAATAGATTTACTTTGTTAAAACATCAGCTATTCAAATTGAATTACATCTTGCCAGACTGAATTGACTTGTGATAATGTAACAGTGCATGTAAAATACCGGTATTTGATCAGTCATTAGATTTAAACTATTGTCGTAAACTTATGTACCGCCCATAATCAGGCCCTGTTCACATCAGCCTTACGGCAGCCGTACACCTGTCTGCTTCCAACCGTATGTTTCGCACGGCACTCTCAAGACAAATTCGCAATACCGCAGGGTTGTCGCAACGTCACAAACTAGATTTTTGACATGCACATTTTCATAGCGAAGTTCTTGCAATTTATAGAGCTCGCAAGGTTCGCAAGTCTGCTGCCCGGCAGCCTCGAGGCACCCGTACAATCGACGTACAGTTTGGTGTCAGTCACTTATTGCGTTTGACTTGCGAATACCACACGGCAACCGCTTGAGAACCTTGCAGCAGTCTTGCGTTTTGCTGTAAAGCTGTAACAGTTATAAGGCTGTCGCGAAACGTACGACAATCGCACGAATTTGCAAGACAGTTGCACGGCCATCTTGCAGATGCCGTGCAAATACGTTCGTTTTGTTTTCCTACACTCAAGCTGCGAACACCGTGCGACCCGTGAGATCACCGTACGAGCATCGTATTGTTGACTGCGACTGGTTCGGACCTGTCTGGACATGTTGCGAATTGTCTTCGGCTGGGGCTGCGAAATCGTATGAACGAAAAATCGTGTGGCTGATGTGAACAGGGCCTTATGGTTTAAACTTATTTATTTTACGTCCATTGGGATTGGGAAAGTTCTAAGTACTTATACTAAACCCTCACGACAATTCCTTGGTTGGACCAGTACTTTACGTCTTGGAAAGCCATGAAAAAATCCTTGCCCCCCCCCCCCCCCATGGGGTTCGATCCCACAACCTCTGGATCCGCAGTTGGGTATGTTACCACTGGACCACAACACCTTTAAAAATGATTTAGTATTACAAATATTTTAAAATTGACTGGCACTGATAAAAAATATTATAGAACGGGAAGTGTAAAATACATTACATCTTAATTGTATTTTGAAAATACTTATAAAACAGTATCAGTACAAAAATAATTTTCTAACATTCAACTGTGGAAAATAATTAGGTAAAATACCATCACCATGACATTTGTGTTATGTACAATAATGTTGACAGGACAAATCACATTAGCAAATCTGAGTGTGCGAGCGAGGAAATATGAAATGTAAGATGGACAAAAATATATATATTTATATATAACTATAAAGACTTTACATACATCATTGTGAAATAATTATACATAGTTCCCACATCAGAGAATATCCCTACTCTTGGCGGCCATCTTGAAGGGCAAATTCTAGGGTTTTTTTTATATGAATTACATAGAAGCAGAAATTTCATTTTCTTATGATTTCAGTATTTCTGCTCCAAAAATCAAAACGTATACACCATTAAAAAGCTCTTGAATTTCATTTTATGGTAAAATATTTCTAAATAATTAGAATGATAAGTTAAAAGTTTCAATCCTAAAATTCATCAAAATATTACCTTCATATTTAAAATGATTGACATAAATTTCAGTAAGATAGACAGAATACATCACATTTCTCTTTTTTTGGCCTACATTAACTTAAACCTCTCAAGATGGCTGCCAAAAAATGTCTTATCAGTGCCTATGACTTCACACGGGAACTTCGTGTACATGACATCGAGAAAAAAAAAAGTTTTTTTTTCCTCTACACAATACGGGAATGTTCATTCCGAGCTGTTTGTACGACCCAATTAAAGGACACTGTGAGCTTCACGGCCACAGTATTCAAATATAAGTCCTAAATATATCCTAGATGGAAAAAATCGAGTTCTCTATTAGCATCAGTAACTGATCTCTTCCTCCGACACGGTACTAGTTGTGCTCGTTACAGTATCGTCACGACGAAGTATTCCGCGACGCACCGGTGCGCGCGGTAAATTATGGATAACGATATGTTCCAGGCGGTCTTGTGTCATTTCACGGGCTGCCTGTTCCTTGTCAGACATTTGGCGCCGGAGTAACTTCCTGTGCATTGATTTGTCATCGGAATTTATGCTTTTATTCACAAGGGACGACTCGGAGTGACTCAGTAAAGGTGTTTTTTGAAGTACGATAACAGGTTGGGTCGGATGGTCAGCGGAAGATGAACGGAGCATTGCATGATGGGAAGAAGAGGCTATTAACGGTGAACTTCCGGTTCTGTTGATACTTTTTGAACTTGAGCAGCTAAGTTGGTCCCTGCTTGACTGGGAGTGGCTACGGACTTTCAGTGGCATATGTGGTCGTTTAAAGTGTTTGAAATAGTCATCTGAAACAAGAAATTTACTTCATTAAAGAAAAGATACAAAACTGAATTCAAAACAAAAGAAACATTTGTCTAGTATTGAATGTTCATCCTAACTGCATTTCAACAAGGCTACATTCGTGTGAAATGACCGAAAAATTATCGGTGGGACATTTAATCCAACAAACAGACATACGTGTGAAAAAAATACATACATAATTACATTCGAACACATACACAAATGCAAACAAACAACAAACTTGATTCCTTTCTCATCAATTTCCAGCTTACAGAATATCCTAATGGATGAGATTTATATTATATTTACAGTTTGTCCTACTTAATCGCCCAATGAAATGATTGTATTTCGCTCAAAGTTTTAAAAATAGAATGCATAAAATGAACCTTAGAGTAAAATATGAGTGTATATGTCGTTTTTAAGAATAGAAGTAAAATCAGTTTAGGGGATTGAACGTTATTTACTTTTTTTTCTCTCTTATTGTCTTTTCTATTTCTTCTTTTTTCCCCCCCCTTTTTTTGTCACCTTGTAGATTGATCGAAAATGTTTTATATGAAGCCACATCCTCTTGGAATTGGAGCTTGAGAGAAATGTGTTGTTTAAACAAACATATATATATAAAAAAAAGGGTTTATGCCTGACATGTGTTGTATTTATGAAATAGTTTAAAATGATTTGTGTATTGATAAATGATATTTATATATTTATATATGTATATGAAATGATGATGTACTTTGTACAAATCTAAATAAAATTTTCTGTCCTGTCCTGTCCTGTCCTGTGTATAGCGCCTACGTGACCAAAGCTGATTATTGGCGGAGCTAGTTGCGGCGGCGACTGCTTTACGTCATGTTTGCTAGCTCAAAATATAAAAGGACTCCAAACCGTGCTTAAGACATCACCTGAAACTGCCAATCAAACTGGAGGATTCCCCTACTTGCCCGTACTAGAGTTTTTCAACAGACAAATATGCTTGCATGAAGAGCTCCTGTTTATGCTAGGCGTGTGACATTATTTTTACATATCTAACATGAATGAAATGCAAACCAATCTTCTTAATACGTTGGCCCTCATAGTACTTATATTAGCTACAGGATCCATTTGATGAGGAAAATCAGTGAAACAGTTCCAAATTACAAGCCATTTGCCTTTCTCCGCTTATGTTTACTAAACTTTAAGACTCCCATTCCTTTGATGAGCAATTGTGCTAGTGTATCACATAGCGATCTACGCACCTAATATACTTTACAAGCATCCACGCATGGCCTTGTAAAAAGGAAAAAGTGTCCTCTGACTCTTGAAGGTATTTTCCACCATTAACGCTAAATGTGATCAACCGTAAGTATGGTGGCATATTTCTGCCAGCCACTTATCCACTGAGCTGTGTCGAAACTTTTCTGAAAATTTGTCACATATTCAGTTTGTATCTTGCAAGTAGAACACTTTCGTGTTATCCTCTTACGTATCTAACACGACAAAACTGCCTACTGCCAGACATATATTCACTTAAGGTAACTGGATATCTCGCCCTTTTTCAAGTTAGTCAATTAAATTATGTTGATAACAAGCATTTTGTCACATACACTTCTGGAAAAAGGCATGATATCCAGTTAACATAACTGATATGTGATTGGCAGTTGGCATAACTGAATATGACAATTTTTCAGAAAAGTCTCGACATAGCTAAGTGGATAAATGGCTGGCAAAATATAACACCATACATAAGTGATAATTCAACGAAACCGTAAAATACCCTCCTTCATCTAGCAAGAATGTTTATTCGCATATAAGTAGAGGATAGCGTTAAAAAAATCTGTGTTAATCATTAGTTCTTTTTACCCCTCAAACAGATTATAATACTCTGTGCAAGCAGATAAAAAAAAAGAACAAAGAACATTTTTTTCTCTAATTAGCTATCCCAATGAACGTACGTGCTGAAGTGTCAATGCAAAATGAATGAACGCATACTATTTCTAATTTAACTGTCTCCCGACATTCCTAAAGACATTTATTATTCTATTATTATTGATCAACTAATGTGGAAAGAGCTACAACGGGGATTACAAGCGGTGAAACGACATTTTACGACACTGCTTCACGACATGATGACAATGAAAACCGGCGGCCTATCAGGACGGTTTACGATATAAGCCTTTTTCTTTGTCCACAGATATATTGCTGCGTAGTTCCAGCAGCTGTTTTTATTTGCTCAATAATTGAAGACACGTCCATTTTTCCAGCAATATGTTAACCTCCATTTAATGTCATTTTAGGGCATTGTGCCCGCAAAATAAACCGCTACCTCTTTCACTTAAAGATTCATGGGATATGTACTACTTTCATCACGGACGCTCTCTTAAATCGTATATTGAAAGGCCTTTTATTTCGGCCTCACTTATTCCGGTTGGCAGGATGACCATACTGTCCCTTTTCTCAACAACATTGAGGCATACTCCATTTATGCATCTTCAAGGTAAGATACCTGTAATGGTTCCGCTACATTTCGGACCTCATGGCCTTTTACGGAGATAACGAAGATTTCCTAATGTTTCATTAGAGTTCTTAGTTATCTTGGTAGATATTAAGTGGTCCGAAATGTAGCGGAACTATTACAGGTATCTTACCTTAAGAAGATGCACAAATCTTACGGCTACAGCGTAGGCCGATGCTGTGCAATAATTTTGTAAATGTTGTGCTTACTTGAGATGTTTATATTTTGCTAGAATATGTCCTAACTATGAGATTATTGAGATTTATCCGAACTCCGATATTTCAAAGGATGACTTATTTGCACAAACGTTTGCGTAATCAGGTGCGCGTGTAGAAAAAGCCAGATTCGGCTTGGTGATGCGTCAATGTGTAGAGGCATTCGGAACACCTCACCCATTTCTTCAAAATAGCCGGGGATTGCCGAGTTGATACGATTGATGTAGAGGTTAGATGAGGGGCGTGGTTTCATCTCTACATGGCATTTTAGGGAAATAATTTCAATGCTGACAACGGCTGTTGAATATGAAATTGGCATCTCATCATGACAATTTAGTTCGCATACTAAAACCAATCCGTGAAATCCGTCACAAAAAATATACAGAGCAGAGCTTAAGTTTATTACAGGCACGTGTTCCATCAGGACCTTATTATTTATAGAATATCTCCAGGTTCCATCAACATCAACATAATATGCGGGACAATTCAAACACGAATGAAATATACACATTTCAATATAATATTTGATATGTGTACGTATGTTTATAGGTCTTATTTCATTATTACCATGATATAATATAAATATAATATTCAATCTCCCTCCCCATCACACACAGCTGTCCTAATACCCGATTATTATTTCGTTATACATCATTTTTTTCACATTGAAATTTGACAGAAATATCAAATACAAACGTAACTAAATGTAATACAAATACAGAACGAGCTGTTGTTTTGTTTAGCATAACATATTACTTGGAATCTTAGCTGGTATCTATTTCCAAAATATAAGAAAAGCCTTATATGTGATAATCCAGAGGGGTGCGTTGGGGGTCCGGGGGTCATGCTAGTACAGTAATTTTCATAGTTGGCTAACATTTACCTGTACATATACATATACCCCCCCCCCCCCCACACACACGCATACACGAGATATAAATGGCAAGATCCTCACATGCCCATCACTGTTCTCCGAGCGAGAACCCCCCCCCCCCAAAAAAAAACAAAAAAAAAAACAACGCATAAGACGATAAATATACATTTGAATTTAATATGACGGTAATTGTAATTACACATATATAAAGAAACGCGGGCTGCTGTAAGTTGACTAATCCCGAGAAATAAGATGGGGCTTACAACAAAAATTTTGAACCCGGCTAATTCGGTGTATCATATACTAGTATTTGTTATTTTGCGTTCATATGTTACCTCTTTCAATAAAATACCGTAAAATCATTAATTTTCGTTGATACTGAATTTCGTTGTTATTTACTAAAGGGAATTTTGAGGGTTTATGTTCAAGAACACTCGAGTTCTGTTACATGAATGATTTTCGTTGGGGTTTATTTTCGTGAATAAAGTCCTCCACGAAATCAACGAAAATTAGTGTCCCGTGAAAATATTACACCGACATAATTACAATGTACGTATTTAAACGGATTGATAGTGAAGCGCGGGAATCGTATAATAAATAATGAGTCTATATTTGTATCAGAAATGATCCCAGAAATGGAGAGTACTCAAAACAAAAACAGTTAGTCGAATTACTGACAAAAATCTAAAATGAATTCGATTTTTTTTAAATCTGAAATATTTTTCTTTTCCAATCCAATAAAGAACAACACTAATGGGCACTATTCCTATTCTAGACCTTAATAATATATATATATTCAAAAACTGTATTGTTTCACTAATACAAATGTCAAATATTGAGAAAATGTATCGTCATATGAGGCAGTTTTTACAATTGCATGACCCTAGCACGACTTATGATAAAAAATGAAAACGCATATATGGATTAAATTTAATATAAATACTAACAATATTTGTAACATTACTTACCAAAGTGAATATATGTGTGTGTAAAATTCATATGATTAAGTCACAAATCAAACCATTTCATTAAATAGTTTACAAAAAAACATTCCATCATTTTTCTTTCTCTTATATAAATACAAAATATCAGTTTTTTAACAAATGTTTTTGTTAGTTAACAAGGTGTATCAGATTAGTAAAGCATTTGAATATTTCGTATTTGTAACAGGGAGGAGTTAGGAATTTAAGTATTAAATAGCGCAATTTATTGTTAGTCGCATTCGAACCCAGTACTTTTTTTTAAATTTTCTGAATTGGAAGTAACTAGACAATTATATCTTACCAAACATTGTGGTGTTATAAGACAATCTTGATACTTAAAGTAACGGTCTCTCATGTAGAACCTACAATATTGCTTTCAGCCTAAAAGGCGAGCTGAAGCCATGAGCGATTCTCTCAAAAAATTATATCTGATTTAATAAAGTGAATTTTATTCACTTGTTGATAACTACCGAAACTGACATCAATATTTAAGCTTCCTTTTCCATATTTTAAGCTTATCGATCTATCATTTAACTATAATCATGGTCCTTCAAAAGCTTAAAAAGACATCTGTGCAAATGCAAGCATCCATTGATTTGGTGTTTGGTGTACAGGCTCTTTTGCACAAAGCCTATAAAGGCTTGCATTTACTTCAACATTCCCATGATCACTTGATGGATCCATGATCACAATTTAATGATGGATGGATTACCTTAAGTCACTTTCAGCGTCGTTCACCTTCCTTGTAAACAATATTGTTATTTCTCGCGCCAGTGAATTGCAATATTAAATCACGGTTGATGTACAAATGTATTTCATACTGATGATTCTGAAATTGGACAAAGTAACACGAATATCTTATCGATGCTACCCGTACTAATGTGTCTAAGTGGACTGCTTTATTTGTCATCCAATGAAAACGCTGCATTCCTGTACATTGCGGCCATACCACGTGGTTTATGACGTCATTTTAAGCTAAAGCGAAAAGCATATTCTGCATCAATTCAGAGTGAAAAACTGCTGTAATTATTTTATTTCTGTATTACTTTTAATAGTATATAGCATTGTGCCCTACACATAGGTCCCAAAATTTTATTCTTTTGTCAGATGTACAATTGTTCTTTACATTCTGGAAAACCTTCCGAGTTCATGAAATTTTGTACATCTGACAAAAGAATT
Organism: Solen grandis; assembly: GCA_021229015.1. Taxonomy (NCBI): domain Eukaryota; kingdom Metazoa; phylum Mollusca; class Bivalvia; order Adapedonta; family Solenidae; genus Solen; species Solen grandis. The sequence continues at coordinate 439,516 of CM037779.1, forward strand.
ATTAGGGCTTTTGTGTAGTGCACAACGTTTCGCTTCGCATGCGCTATATCCCATGAAAAGTATTAGTATTTTAGCGACCTTCATTATATAGGATACGTGGCTAACAAAACTTCGTTCTAAGGACTTAAGACCCATATAGCAACCAATCAAATTGCTGCTTATACAAATGGGTACACGAGAGTGACGTCAATTCAAATTCAGTAAAACAAACACCTAAAGTTGATTAAAGAACACATATTGTCCACATAATTCTCAAGATTATTATCGAAATCTAGATATTTGCAAATAATAAAATGTTCGCACTTCGCCATATGTAAGGATTGCTGTTAGAGCAGCAATTTCAATTGGTCTTAGTATCCAAACAAAATCATGGGGCAACGATTCAAAATGATTACGAACAATTGATATTTAGTTATCCCACGGGCGATATACGGAGAACAATCGTATGAGATGCTCGTGGATTTCCGGCAATATACGAATACCAAGAGCAGGCGAGAGGAACCGGCTACCCATGAAAACCTTTTTACCTAATTGGTTTCAATATTGTTTATTACTTAATCATGATTTTCATCAAAACAACTCCGTCGTACTGTCATATTTTAAATGCAATGAATGAATTTCAGATTCAGCTGATAGTATTCAAACAATTATATCAATAATGATTTTTAATCATGATTACAACTAATGCATTTTCTGTCGTCAAACGTATCAGATTAAATTTTCCATTTGGCTGACAGATTGTAAAAGGCAACTCCTGCAAAGGATGTTCATTGATTTCTAAAATGTCTGTTGAATTGTAAATTTACAATTCAAATTAAGTACATAAAAAACAGACAAAATGACGCCCCCACCCCCTTACACACGTGTTTATTTCAGGCCTTTCGTCGAAACAATCGAAACTTGTTACCTTAAAGTTTTAAAGCTTAAAAGCTATAAAATGCAAAATATATAAACAAAACGATACATGCCACCCGTTTGTGCATTTAACCACTATTAAACTATCAAAGTATGTCAAATAAATACATGAGAGACATCAGATGAGAAATGTAGAAAGTCACTTTTTTTTCTTCTTTTTTTTTCAGGGGAGATTACTCATGACAGCAATATTATCAAGGGGAGATCATAAAAGAACTTCTGTCACATGTCATAACATGTCAATTTGCCAATAAGATTCACATTGTTTGACATTTTAAAAGCTTATTTTGTGATATTATATGCATGTCTTTGATGGAATTGATGGGTTCTTAAACCTTTGAAAAAAAAAAAAGACATGAGACATATCTATGTATATATTTTATTCCTTTACAAAATGTCATCATGAAAAGACAGGCACGGAGAAACGCAAAACACTGTTCAGCAATTAAAAACCGTATCAGGAATTGTGCCGGCTCCCGCCGGCCCGGAATAAAGGTTAAAAAAAAAGACGGAACTACCCTTTTATGTAAAGCACTAAGCAAGTAGCACACTGCGATTTGTTAAACATATTTTTAAATAATTGGTAACTCTACTATTTAACAAAAACCCTATTTTCAGGATCAGTACCCAATAACCAACATACAATATATACTGTGTATATGGTAGTTCAGGTAATCATTCCACCATTAAATTATAATCATGTTCTTTCAAATGCTTAAAAACACTTCAGTGCAGATCAAAACATCCAAGGACTTTGAGTTTTAGGCTAGTCCAATCTCATTAAAATCAGATTCAGTTTCGCTAACTGAATCTGACAACATCGTATAGAAGGTCGTCTCAGATTGATCTTTGTATAAGCCAATCAAATTGGCGCCTACAGAATCGTTAGGTATAAAAAAGGGAAGTAACCGCTTCAATATATATGAATATATGAATCATGGTTTTAGCCACTGTGATAGAAAACACGCCTAAAAAGCTGTATTTTTCGAGAGACACATGTTTTTCTTTTTAGGAGATTTGATAACTAGTTAAGGGAAAAAACTGAAATTAAAAGGTTTGAAACGCGCTATTTGGTTGGTTTAAAATAGAGCACTTGTTTATGCATATGAATTACTTAAACGGTCAACCCGTCGTGACCCTAATGCGATATTGTCAGAACCTAAGCGAGGATATTGTGGAGGAATTAGGATATGATTTTTATGATATTGAAGCTAATTTACTCTGAGTCTATAAAGGCTTGCATTTACTGTAAAATTGATGGACCATGATCACAATTTTATGATTAATGGGTTACCTTAAGGTCATACCTAGTGGTTTCGAGAAAGCCTGACATGGTAGCGGTCTATCATATATTTAACATTTATATTTTACTGACAGACGTCACTTTGTCCGTGATAGACAGCAATTTAATTTAAGTTTGCTGTCCAATTAACGGATAGGGTTGAAGTTGGTATATCGTTCATGGCTTGCGTCTTAATGCGCCTAAAGGAGAGGTTTATGTAGACAGACTAGACACGGAATGCACTCAAATGTGCCTCTCCATTCAGACATTCATAAAACTGCACTTCATCGAAAATTCCTGGGCTAACACGCAAAATTCGCAAAAACTTTTAGTTCCCTAGTTCAATAGATTAATTTTCTCTTTGCGTTTACTTAAAGGGAGAACATGTTTACCAAAACAGTAACTCTCCAATATTATTTAACTATGATTTTTTTTATAAAATAGACAGTATTTATAATGTAACTGCTGCGGGGAGTTTGGTCTTGGAACCGATACAATACTTAAACATCGATCGTGGGAGGAGAATGGAAATTATACACATTGTGATCCACAAATATGTTAACCGACTGTCAATAACTTGCTAATTGAAATAGTTATTTTCGCACTTGTTTATCATATTTCCCTTTATATAGTGATGATGATGTGGGAAGTTTGTTGTTCTCGTGAATTCGTTAATATTACAGATCGCCGCCCAATCTTACACTGTTTTGTTTGGAAAAACATCAGCAGCAAATTCGCAAATAGTTCAAAATCTGAAAATTAAATGTACAGAATTCGGTTTCTTTATGTACAATCCGGTTTATTTGTGTACAAACCGGTTTTATTCTTGTTTTAGAAAGGCAAATGTTTCAATGTATGAAATGTAGGAGAAAAAAATAAGAACGGAGGTATACGGTTCTAGTCCCAGTGAATAATGGAGCTTCGTGTTTCGGTGAAAATAGCAGTGCCACAGTCACTGAAATTATGATAACAAGTTTGAGTCTACCGAAAATTCATTCCATGCAATGCATTACTTACTCGTAGATTTAAATTTAAAAAAACCCCGCAAAATTGCAGATCGGCTGTCACCATGTCACCAGAGCAGTCGAGGGTGTTTAATGTAAGTTGACGACTTGTTTCGTAATCGTTGAAAAATAAAGTTTAAATATAGCAAGTAACCAAAAACTATCTGCCAAACTTGATCATATCACTACACTTCTTGTACAGCTCGCTTTTTCAATAACAATGTTTAATGATGAAATTTTGGAAGACGACTTTTAACATATTTTAGATACATACTTATATCTTTTTTTTTTGCAGATATCTAATTTATCATAAACACGTTCTATAAATCCTGAGTGTTATGTGTTATTTTTTTAAAATTTCTACTCGTCACTTGTTTGACGTTTAAGTTTACCATAGATATAATAACCTATTAAGACTATACGCTATGTAGACCATTTTAATAATACTCGACAATACTCGGTATAATTCGCTGATTTATACTGACCATTCAGTGACTGGGGGAAAATATCATGTGTACGTTTATTTCCCATTGAACATTGTGTGGAATTTTACACTAGCATGTAGATTACGTGTTAAGGGAGTGCTCGTTGATTTACGTAGGTTTACGTCTCATTTCGGAGTAAAATGGTATAGTCTGCTGAGTTTTAATCGAGGCATTTTATAATGTTTAACCCTTTCCCTCATATAGACTCATTTTAACGCACTCAATAGGTATCACATAAAGCCTGATCTGCAGAAAACCACAGTTAAACCTTACCAAATTTAATTATAAAATCCTCATTTCCAGACCACTGAGGAGCAGCAAACAGCATAAAACCTGATCAGCCTGCGAGTTACTCGCAGGCTGATCTGGTTTTATGCTGTTCGCATAGGTCTTTTCCATGGTGTCCTCTATGAGGGAAAGGGTTAAACTTCCACCTGATCTGTTTGTATTTGGGGGGATGACCCCCCCCCCCCTCTCACCTATATAATTTTATGCAACATTACATAATTTTTCGTTATATAAACTGATATAATTTGATATAAGTATAAAATTTGACAAAATTGTATGGTAATATGTTTTGCAGTATCGCATTATAATACATTAACCAGAATAATATAACACTAAATGACAATGTATTATATAACATTATATGATAATAATTCATATACATCACTGTTCTATAAAATATATTAAATAATTAAATTTAAAATATAAATATATAGTATTTTGTTCCATAGCACCATACCACGATATTGATAAATACTACTTTTTATGTAATAAAAAAATCACATCATATATCATAAAATCTGACTTAGTTATTAATAGACATTTTTTTTAAAGTCACAATGGGACATATACACATTACGCAACATTTGACCTGATTTATCTTCGTTTCTCCCCAGAGAAAAAAACAATAATAAGATCAGGGAGTTAAATACAGATAAAAGACATGTATCAAAACCATTAAACCACCAGCTGCAGACATCTGTAATGCGTCATTAATACATCGTCGTTTATTTCTTTGAAGCAAGAACGTGTTTTATTCGTGGAAAGTAGTTAGGCAGCTTACATATACTGTGAAAAGGTGATCTTTTTGATACAGTAATTATGATGAAAAGTGTTATCATTTTTTTATACACTGCATATGTTTACAGACGAAAAAAATATAAGTATTTGAATTATTGTCAATTAACCATACATTTGAACAGCTGTTCTGTTCTTAACAGCTGTCAATCGACTTAACACATCCATAGCTGTCAGCTGTCAATTAATTTAAGGCGTGATACTGCAGTGTGTCAGCACTATATCTATCTCAAGTAGACATAATCTCTAAAACAAACAGACAACCGAACACTAAATTTAATATATTTAAAGCTGTCAATAAACATTCTTACTTAATCTTATATCGTTAAATAACTGACAAATAACCCCAACAGATACAGCTCTCCAGATTGTTTAACCCTTACCCTCATATAGACTCATTTTGACGCACTCAATAGGTACCACATAAAGCCTGATCTGTAGAAAACCACAGTTAAACCTTACTAAATTTAATTTTAAAATCCTCATTACCAGACCACTGAGGAGCAGCGAACAGCATAAAACCTGATCAGCCTGCGAGTTACTCGCAGGCTGATCTGGTTTTATGCTGTTCGCATAGGTCTTTTCATGGTATCCTCTATGAGGGAAAGGGTTAAGCGTATTTCTTCAATTATTAAAAAGTATAATCGAGTCTAAATTGGTTACTAGTGTTCTTTACATTTCTTGATGGGTATTTACAAGGTTTATATCAGAGATCCAAGTATTTTATACTTAATCAATATTTGCATTTTCAGTGAATCATCAGATAGTTCATATTTCGTTTTTATGTCTTTTTATGACACCCATATATTTTTGTCTAAAGCTTTGTTAGTATATAAACATTGTGGTGATTGCCTTGAAATCTATTTATCTTTACAAAGAGAAAGAACGGAAACGACATTTATTCTAGGGAAAGAAAACAAACTGCTTACGCAAGACTTCCAATTATTGTTACTTTCTGGCGCATAAGGTGACTAAATTGTTCCCATATATATTATTAGTCTTGGGTAACTGTATAGGAGACATGCAACTACCTCGTATATTCAATTAATATTTCCTGTCTGTAAACAAACTAGCCTTAATTGTGCAATTTGACTCGCACAATGGTCGTCATCCAAAACCTGAAATGTCGTGATAAAACGTAAAAAACATAGCTGTTTATTCTGCCATTAAATGATATTAATAAAGTTTTAGTCTAATGCAATCGGCAAATATCGACAAAAAACTGCAACCTTCCGTACTTATCGGAAGCAAATATTCGGGCATTTCCGTTACACATCGCTGTTATGTTTTAATATTAGGTGGCAACGAACAGATACATGAGCAAAATATTTATGTAACACAAATATTGTTTTTTTTTTTTTTGGGGGGGGGGGGGGGGAATGATAGAGCTCTATGATTTATAATGAATGCTGTAATAATTGTGGATTACGTTTTATGTTTGGCAAAAAGTTGAAATGTGTCCTCGTGCCCGACAGGTTAAAAGCACTATAACTAGTGGGTGTTTGTTCGATTTTCAGATTTTCGGTGGCACCTGATGACCCAGATTTTCATCGGATTTCGGCCAATTAGAAATGATCAGAAATATATTCTTAGCGCACCTGCTTAAAGACAGTGATCTCATTGGTCAATGATACAGGCTTATGGAGTTGGATAAGAAAACTGTGCAACATCTGTGATACAATATATCTTTTTTTTTTTTTTTTTTTTTTTTGGGGGGGGGGGGGGGTAATACGTTACAGCTTGTGACTAAACATGTCGCCGAATATCTTTTTCAGCTCACATTTGACCTATAAACAGATGGCACAAGATTCATTAGTAGAAAATGCCTATAGTTCTAAATGCACATTAAGACCTATTTCGAGCTGAACGTTATAAATATCTGCAATATATGATAGACTGTTTCAATGTCTCCATATGTCTGAAAAACTGTCATTATGCGTTTCATGACAATAATGTCTACTCCGCCGATTGCGGTGGAAGGGACGCTTTAAACGCATTTATGATCATATAACCGTTCTACATAATCCCAATCAAAGTAGAATAAATTTTAAAGATATTTATTTTTGATATTCATGTGGGGAAACGTTTAATCTCTGTGTTTTACCGTGTTTTCATTGCGCACCAAGGGTCTTGCTCTAACCATATTTATCTGGAAGTACATATATGGTAACGTTTCACTCTAGAACAAGAGTTTTGTAACATGCCATACGATTACTGAATGAACGTATTTGTGTCCTTTATACGTTGCTTGAAATGGAGAAGCAATATGTCAAGCATGTTGTTTGGAGTTTACCTCGATTGTCACATGGGATTCCCTAAGCGTCCTGTGACCTTGTCATAGAATTTTCACCGATGTTGGACACCGTACTTGATATTGTGATGAAAGATTACAATCGTACTTGATTTGGTTATGAAGACTGACAACTTACTTGATATTGTGATGAAAGATTACAATCGTACTTGATTTGGTTATGAAGACTGACAACTTACTTGATATTGTGATGAAAGATTACAATCGTACTTGATTTGGTTATGAAGACTGACAACTTACTTGATATTGTGATGAAAGATTACAACCGTACTTGATTTGGTTATGAAGACTGACAACTTACTTGATATTGTGATGAAAGATTACAATCGTACTTGATTTGGTTTTGAAGACTGACAACTCACTTGATATTGTGATGAAAGATTACAACCATACTTGATTTGGTTATGAAGGCTGACAACTTACTTGATATTGTGATGAAAGATTACAATCGTACTTGATTTGGTTATGAAGGCTGACAACTTACTTGATATTGTGATGAAAGATTACAACCGTACTTGATTTGGTTATGAAGGCTGACAACTTACTTGATATTGTGATGAAAGATTACAATCGTACTTGATTTGGTTATAAAGACTGACAAATTACTTGATATTGTGGTGAAAGATTACAACCGTACTTGATTTGGTTATGAAGACTGACAACTTACTTGATATTGTGGTGAAAGATTACAACCGTACTTGATTTGGTTATGAAGGCTGACAACTTACTTGATATTGTGATGGAAGATTACAATCGTACTTGATTTGGTTATGAAGGCTGACAACTTACTTGATATTGTGATGAAAGATTACAATCGTACTTGATTTGGTTATGAAGACTGACAACTTACTTGATATTGTGGTGAAAGATTACAACCGTACTTGATTTGGTTATGAAGACTGACAACTTACTTGATATTGTGATGAAAGATTACAACCGTACTTGATTTGGTTATGAAGACTGACAACTTACTTGATATTGTGATGAAGGCTACTCCCCAGACTATACTCCATATCCAGCCGAGTAGGAAGAGAAATGCTGTTAGGAACTGCAGGAATGCCACCCAGGTGTTTGAACATATGACCTTGTACTTTCCGGAGTCTTTAAACCGTATAACGCTGCCGCAGAACACAGTCAGGCCGGCGACAAACGTTCCTGGAACATTTCGAGAAGCTTGTTACGGGTGAGCCACCTTATTTAGTCATCAACGATTTTGAATGTCGATATTGTGAATGTCGATATGAATAAACATGTATACTTGGTATCAACATACAATGGTGTTGAGACAGTCATACATAACCAATGTGTTTTCATTGAACTAGTAACAAACACTACCAAACGGCGACATTGGATGAAAAACAATAAAAAAGAACAAAAATACCTTGTAATTACGCCACCTTTTAATTTGTTTATGGCTCTCACATGATATTCTTATTCAAGAAAAGGAAAATATTGGAAAAAATGCAATAAAAACTAGAACCACACAAAGAGAACGGTTATTGTTTTCCTCATAAAAAGGTACGAGTGTATTGTTTCACTCGTGGCCATAAAATTGATATTTCGTCTGTCGTAAAATACCATTAATATCAGCATTTGTGAAATAAAATACGATTTTATAATGAAATCACCGAGCAGCCTATAGTTCATTATCAGTGATGAATACGATTGGTTTAAATCCAACGTTATATAAAAAGAATATTGATTGAAGATATTAAGGTAAGCCATCCATAATAAAATGTGATCATGGTCACTCAAGTGATTGTGTGATTTTTATAGTAAATGCAAGCCTATATAGACTGTAACTCTAAGTCAGTGGATGCTTGCATCTGCACTGACGTCCTTTTAAGCTTTTGAAGGATCACGATCGTAATTTAAATGATGGATGGATTACCTAAGGATTAGTGCCGGAAAGGACAAGGATAAAAAATAGACGCATAGCAGACAACTTGGTATTAGCTTTGGAAGGCAGCAAGGTAGCATTTAGATTTCGCCAAGACAGAAATTACCGACGATTTGCCATTTACGGGTAAAATGTTTTATTTGTAGTGAATTCTCTGCACATATTTTTTTTAAGTCTGTGTTTTAACCTAGCCCTTAAATATCACGTAAATCGTTGTAAGCTTATGTATAACTAAGCTCTGATGGGGTTCATCAAGCTTATAGCGTTAGCATTTTTTAAATCTGTATTTCGCAAAAAAAGTAAAATGTGTGTTTAAAAGAGAGAGATGTTATTGATTTATATTTGACTGGGTAAATAACTTGGATATGTTATAAGCGGCTTTAGTCTTTGCTCGTTTCCTTGAATAACCACGTGAAACGATGCTATACACCGGGCACGTTAAAGAACCGGGCGAGCTTTGGTAGCGCACCCGGATACCCTGTATCCGCATCTGTCTCTGTGTGTACTAGAGGTGCTAAGGTAGGGTAACCCTGATAGAAAAATTCCAAGAGAACCGAAGTCAGAGGTGCTGGGCCTTTTGTCAAAACCCGCACCACCATGCACAATAACGCAAACAACAACATTGAATGAGGGAATTCATGTGTAAATCCTTTTGACCTTTATATTTAAATTTAAGAGGTATTTCGACCATATATTTTACATAGGTGAACTTAAGTTGGCATTCAGAACTCCTCTGTACACTATTTACTCCTCCATTCTGAAGATGCTGCCCGGATTGAGCGGCAGCGGACCCCGATTGTCAGTGTGGTCAGCGTCCAAGATATATGGTGTTAAAAAAAAGAATCATTATTTAACTAGCTGGCGGCTCAACAACCAGCCATATCAGAACGTTCCCCTGCCGGGGATCGAATCGTTGACCTTCCGCTCCCGAAGCGCATGCCTTTACCACTAGGCCACGGGATCAGTATATTTAAAACGATACAAAATGATATGAACTGTCATATCTAATTTAACAAGATCATATGCAGACGGTTGCTGCAGACGGTAGGCGATATCAACTGAAATTAGCAAATATAAAAATTGGAGGAAAGCAACACCAATAATTAACCATATCTTGACAAGCTTATTTAAAAACCATTTACCCTTCCCTATTTAGACTCATTTCAACCCTTTCCCTCATATAGACTCATTTTGACGCACTCAGTAGGTACCACATAAGGCCTGATCTGCAGAAAACCACACTTAACTTTACCAAATTTAATTACAAAATCCTCATTTCCAGACCACTGAGGAGCAGTGAACAGCATAAAACGTGATCAGCCTGCGAGTTACTCGCAGGCTGATCTGGTTTTATGCTGTTCGCATTGGTCTTTTCATGGTGTCCTCTATGAGGGAAAGGGTTAAGAAATTGAACATTGTTTTTATCATCGTGACTTGGAAACCTCTTTCTCCCTCCCCTTTATCTCTTTTCTCAATAGTTTTATGATGTAGAAATTAGGGAGTGTTATTTGAGAGAAAAAAAAACGTGTTAATTGCACGATAATTTTAGTGAACACCGGTCTTCGAGAAGAGGCAAAAAATCTAATAGTTACAAAGCAATGTTTTATGCTGTTGTGATAAACATACCTTTTCTACAAGGTCCATTGAGCTCATATCTTATCACAGACATCACAATGAATCGATTCCTTTTTCATATGAATATGTATAACGCCATGTTTGATACAGAGCTATCTACACACCCCAGTATATTAAACAATATACCTATTTTGTGTACAATTCAGTTCTTATCAATAGTTATTTTGGATCCACCTTTTCCTTTTATGGCAAGTTCAACCACTCACAAACAGTATCACAAATAAAAGCATGTGTTATTTTGTTTGAATCAGGTCAACCGTTGACTGCCTATTAAGCCAGTGTAGCTTTATGATAGTCTGAGAGTCAATGAGAATAAATCTACATCTGTTAACACTGGAAGGGGCCACATTGCTCTACCGCACCTGCTAAGTTAGCAAATAATTACCCCTTGGATGCACCATTACATAGACTTAAAATAGATCAGAATTAATATAATACTTATGTGTACACGTCTTGGAGAAGCATCTCCATTCGCATATGCATTGAAGAATACTAACATCACAGAATAAAGTCACAGAATTATTCACACAATCAATTTTCTACAAGGTATCATAATTGATGACTCCCAGTTGCTTGTGTTTGTATAGTAGATACTAAAATGTCCACAACAGATGTTTGAATTGATTTTAATGATAATCAGTCATTTCTTTTTAAATATTTTATTGTTTATATATGTATCTAGTATAAAATAAAATAAAATCATATTCATGGTATTTAGAGGGATACGCGCCCAGTACAGTTTCTTTTTAATAGACAAAAAAAATTATATCTAGCTAAGATATTTTTCTTAAACCTTGCATGATTATTTAGAATTACACTAAAACAAATTAATGAGTAAAAATGGGGTTAACCATTCTACTTTCTACTTTTTAAGTTATTGCCCCTGAAAGTTTTTTTTTTCTCTTGTCTGTCATTTTCAAGGGCAGATAAATTAATATCATGGGCTAGCAACACTTCATTTAATTTCAACTCGATGTTTGGTACTTTATTCCCTGGCATGGTGTTAAAGTTTTAGAAATGCAACAGATTTTATACTATAGTCGCATACGCGAATATATTAGAAAAAAAATTTTTTTAAAGTATGTTTATTTGCTGAAACATAGTGAAACATCTTTTGGATAGAATTGTTTTAAACTTTGCATAATGACTGGAAAGAAAACAACAAACAGTAATGTTAAATAAAATAAGGCATCAATAGGCTTAATTTTGAGTTATAAGTATAAATTTGTTTCTAGTGTAATTCTCTATAATCATGCAAAGTTTAAGAAAATTATCATGGATAGTTTTAATTTTTCTTCTTAGAGAGGAAGTTTCGAGTTCTCAATACAATTGCAACAATTATTCTACAGTTGCAAGTAAATATGAGAAACATTTTTGACTCTCCTTTATTGGAGATTATCAGTGTATATTAATGTTATCATATAGTTAAATGGATCACTCTTGTTACAGATGCTACAACTGCAATAGAAAAAATATCCAAAATATCGTCCGTGCATTTACAGTTACAACTGAATGTCAGACATATTTAAAATTACATCTTTTAAATTTAATTCCTTTAATTAATTTTTTTAACAAATTTACAATCAAGACACATTTACAGTTACATACACCTAATTTAAAATAAAATTTACAATTACACCACATTTGAAAATAAAATTTACAATTACACCTATTTAAAAATTAACAATTACACCTGCATTTGAAATATATTTACAATTACACCTACATTTGAAAAATATTTACAATTACACCTACATTTGAAAAATATTTACAATTACACCTACATTTGAAATATAGATATATTTACAATTACACCTACATTTGATACATATTTACAATTACACCTACATTTGAGACATATTTACAATTACACCTACATTTGAGATAAAAATTACACTTTATAATTGCAGTTGCAATTGCATTTTTCTAAAGTTACATTACGTCTGACCATAGTGGCTGGTCATGAGATGTTAATGTCCAATATGCAACGATATAATAACAAATTTTGAAATTCGTATTCACAAATCTAAATAAAAGACCTTTAACGTTTCTGTTAGCTCGAAATACTTAGCATTTAGTGAAATAGATTCTGAATAAGGTACATGCTTTATATCAATAATACGTTGCGCAGAATGTTTGAATACCAGCAGAATAATTAAAACACTACTGGGGGTGTTTGACTATACAAACATTTCCTGTCATTTACTGAAGTAAACACCGGCCATTTTAGTGGTTTGACACATCAGGAGGCATGTTAAAAAGAACAATGCAACAGTCAACAAAGCGATGTTGTTGGCGTTTCCTGACAATTCTGCACCGATATTATGTGTATGAACCATTCGAGAAAAGTTATAAATATGAAGTATAGATGAGCTTATGTTTATTTTCCGGAGCACTCTCTTCACAACCCGTTCTCTACTTTCATCGCGTTCTGTGTATCGAACGTTAATTGGAAACATCGGAAATTCTCGGATAATTCCGTATAACGACGAATTCATCCCACACATGGCCGAAGTGATCCGACTGAGATTATTGTTGGGGCCAGGAGATCAGGTGAGTTTTGCTGTTGCAGGATCAATGGCCACTACCCTATTGTCGAGAACACGTATTGATTTATACCAGGTTGTCTGGAAATGAGGACCGCTTAAGAAAACAAGGACTTTGCAACCGAAACTTCCACCATTTTACTTCTTATGACAGCCCGCCGCCCAATTTCATAACAATAACACACAAATGGAGTCTACGTGCCGGTGTGGCTAGAGTCGCCGACTTAAGGTGAAGTCCCTGTAATGGTTCCGTCACGTCGTGGACCGCTTAATCTCAACCAAGATAACCAAGGTACCATAATGAAACAATAGGAAACCTTGTTTATCTTTGGGTCACGTGTTGTTTTTTTCTTCATGTAATATGTCTTCCAGCAGGCTGGTTCTACCAAGGTGACATGTGCACTTGGGGTTACCCTTCACTTGTTCTCGTAATTAGCAGGGCGTTTCTTTATAACTGAAAAATTGTCGCAGACCCAGGATGGCACACTCCAATTTGGGTCTTATTCGGCCGTATTATTTTTAACATTAATGTTTTGATACGCAAGAGTAGTTGTGACGTCAAAATAACGTCGTCCATGAGAGAAAACTAATATATTTTCATAATTTCATAAGCAAAAAGGCAATACATGTATCTATAATCTTTCACCACAATATATTAGTTGTACGCAAGCAACGAATATTAATGATGTTACAGAAAACTAAGGAGAAACCTGCTTATTACGTAGTGGTAATGATTGAGTTCAAACATCATATTACAACGGTTTTGTCGTCTAATAGCGATCAATTCTGCGTTAAACCTGTAATCATGTATTGGAAGCGAAGAATTTTAAAAAAAAAATCACAGGTTATATTTACATTAATGCAGTGGCGGGCGACTGTTCTCAAATTGATGACTTTATATTACTAATAAGCGGGCGAGGACAATGGCAGACTACAGAATAAGGTATCAAAATCTGGAATTTTCAGATCTTTTATAAAATGGCATTAAGAGATTTGTCTTTAATCACATTTACCCGGTTGCATGAAGATATTTTTTTTTATTTGCGAACGAGAAAGTCATCGCGTGTTCACCTACAAACGCAATGGTTATCGCGTATGCACGCGATATAAAAAAAAATATCTGCCATCTCCCTTTTATGTCACTGTACGTTTATTTTAAGATTCCAGGCACTACTTTCTACAAATATGACAAAGCCTGCGCAAATATTGAAGTCCTCGGCAATATTAACTTGTCATTTTCTCTTATGCATCTCTGAAACTAATCACCAGTAAAATAAATCATTAAAAGAACCAGCAATTTGAACAACAAAAACAAAAACACACAAAGCCAATGATTTATAACTGGGATGCATTTAGAATCCGATGTTTTATAGTTGCAGAATTCCAAATGAAAACAAAATGTGTAAATCATCGACAATAATTCATTCTTGTTTACAAATCCCTGGAACTAATTAGCAGTGAGATATTTTAATCAATGTCTCTTTACACGTGTTTTGTACAGAAATGATTTGCATAATACATTCAATCTTTTTGTTTCAGAGTTGCAATTACAGATATTATCTATGGATATTATTCATGGGTGATTATGATTAATATAAAAATAAAACAATGAAATATCAGTAATCATATCGCCCATGGGACTGTGTTAAGTTGGTATAATAATGAGGTGTTCCTAGAAGGGAAGTGGATTTAATGTCGAGGTGGTCTTAATAGAGTGAGGTGGTTTTAATAGCGGGTGGGGTGATAATGAGGTGGTCTAAATAGTGAGGTGGTCTTAAGTGAGGTGGTCTATAGAGTGAGGTGGTCTATAAGTGAGGTGGTCTAAATAGTGAGGTGGTCTATAGAGTGAGGTGGTCTATAGAGTGAGGTGGTCTATAAAGTGAGGTGTCTAAATAGTGGTGGTCTATAGAGTGAGGTGGTCTATAGAGTGAGGTGGTCTATAGAGTGAGGTGGTCTAAATAGTGAGGTGGTCTAAATAGTGAGGTGGTCTATAGAGTGAGGTGGTCTATAGAGTGAGGTGGTCTAAAAATGAGGTGGTCTATAGAGTGAGGTGGTCTAAATAGTGAGGTGTCTATAGAGTGAGGTGGTCTAATAGTGAGGTGTCTATAGAGAGAGGTGGTCTAAATAGTGAGGTTGGTCTATAGTGAGGTGGTCTATAGAGTGAGGTGGTCTAATAGAGTGAGGTGGTCTAATAGTGAGGTGGTCTATAGAGTGAGGTGGTCTATAGAGTGAGGTGGTCTATAGAGTGAGGTGGTCTATAGAGTGAGGTGGTCTATAGAGTGAGGTGGTCTAAATAGTGAGGTGGTCTATAGAGTGAGGTGGTCTAAATAGTGAGGTGGTCTATAG
>CM037779.1:455122-505122 GCA_021229015.1 Solen grandis
TCTGTCAAACTCATGTACATGTGTAATATATTAATATTTGGCACATCAGCATACAATACCATTCTGTCAAAATCATGTATATGTGTAATATATTTAAGCGAAGGAACACTGAGTG
The DNA here is from genome assembly GCA_021229015.1 of Solen grandis. NCBI lineage: Eukaryota > Metazoa > Mollusca > Bivalvia > Adapedonta > Solenidae > Solen > Solen grandis. Next base: position 455,238 of record CM037779.1, read on the forward strand.
TAAATGTAATTGCAACAATGATTAAGTTGACATTATGTTATAAATTTACGAGTAAAAGATACAACAATAGAAAATATGTCATATATGTAAAATATAAGGATATCCATTAAAGATATACACATTTAGTTAAATTATCTTACTTTATAACGGATGCTTACAGATTCATAGTTTGACAAAAAAGAAGTTTCATAACGGTATAAATGATCAGTGAAACAATATACAAACGTATAGAGCACTGCTGAGTAACTGAGTAAGATAAATAGTAAAACAAACTGAGAAATAATGCAACAAAAATAAGCCCAAAATTGAAACATCCTCTTTTAAGAGAGCTGCATCAACTGTTTACTTTTAGAAATCACAACCAGTACCAATTACTATAGTTTTTGACATATAAATGATTATAAATTGTCAAAGAAGTGGTTCCATTCCTGATGTATATTATTGTCCCTATATTAGTTAACCCTTTCCCTCATATAGACTCATTTTGACGCACTCAATAGGTATCACATAAAGCCTGATCTGCAGAAAACCACAGTTAAACCTTACCAAATTTAATTACAAAGTCCTCATTTCCAGACCACTGAGGAGCAGCGAACAGCATAAAACCTGATAAGCCTGCAAGTTACTCGCGGACTGATCTGGTTTTATGTTGTTCGCATATGTCTTTTCATGGTGTCCTCTATGAAGGAAAGGGTTAAAGCGTTCTTGTGCAATTTACAAAAGAATTCTTCATATAAAAACACCTATTGAAATACCCTGATAGTCATACATTTTAGCCTTGAGAAAATACGAGTAAGTCACGTCTTTATTTCATTAATTTGCACTAACATAATGTATATTTAAAATACATTTGAAAGTTATACGATAGTGTTTAATAAAATGATAGGGTTGCGATTATCTTCGGTTATCTTACCAGGCCATAACCAGTCTCCAACCGACAGTTTAGCTCGGACTGTAACCTTGCCGTACTTAAACGACTTCTTGCATTTGATTTTGCCAGACCAGACGGTAGGTAAAATATTTTCTGAGCCATCTCTTATACATCCATAGAAAGCGCTATTTGTGCAGGTTCCAAATCGCTCTATAATATATACAGCATGTGATATGAAAAATGTAAACAAACTTGTATATAACATCGTACAATAATATCATATTTTAATGGAAAAAATATTAGCTATAACTATTTATTTACTGACAAAATTGCTAGTTAACGACAATCCTATAAGATAGTATTGTAAAGTGTTGGTTATTTTACTGGTACAAATCTGATTTGTTGCCCTTTTGACAGGTTCAATTTATTTTTATGTAGCGTTGTTAACAACGCAGCACATTACAACTAGGTGTCGAAATTTAATACCGAGTGGGTAAGTTTAACACCTGTTTTTGAGGATCTTGCTGATACCTTTGATTTTTCCATATGCTAATTAGTTACTGCGCAAACGTTCCCGTCCTTTCCTGAACGTCCACGTTTTATTTTAGATGACCGTTTTCCAACTGTTATGTAATGACATAACCATACACCAGATACTCGTATATATAGGTATACACGCTGGTTATTCTTGAACCACTTTAATATTAGAATGTTAACCTCCATATTTCTTTACCATTATAAAAATTGGACATACTTATGTTAATATAGTATTCCCAGAAATTATTAAGGATTTTCATTTTTAAACGAAAACAAATATATGAACATCATCCAATTAAAAGACAAGTAATTTATGAAGGGACACAACTCGAATGATTTTTCTGACCGAAAATAATCGATAAGGGCTACCTCCCCTTGCCCTTGTTTAGTAATGTCGTCTGCAGTGTCAAATATAAACGCATTAGAAAATGAAAATGCAGCAAACAAACGATGCATGTGGGGTGGGGTAGCACAAAGGAGAACCACGCTGCTCTGTGGTTGAAGGAAACCTGACCAGTGCAAGGTTCATGAATATTCTTGAAGGTCACTCGATTACCAGTGCCTATGTTTTGTATTGGCATAATTGGATTCTCCAGCAAGACAACGACCCGAAGCACCGAGAACAACTCACTACTCAGTGTTAATTTTCTAACTGTTAGTAAAGACAGTTGGTCAGATGAAGGAAATAATCAGGGATGAAAATTACGTAGAATGCAGCAGTGAAGAATTATCGGGAATTTCAAGCCTTTACATTCGTATTCGAAGGATAAAAGAACTATACGAATATGCTTCTGGCTTTTTCAACAAGGCATTCCAGATAGACGGAAGTCTCTGAGACAGGGAGGGGGTATTTGATAGTGGTGAGCTGATTAATCATAAAGTCAACGACGAGCTACTGGTTGACGTGACGATGACGACGAAAATAATTCGTTGTCGAATTATTGACCAAAAAAGGGGGTGCTGTTAATATTTCAACGCGCATCTGATTGGGTAATTTCATTAATTTGATAAATTGATACTTGCAAAGTTGCACTTTGCACATCGTTGGCCTCTGGTTGTAACCTTTTATACTTTATCTCGGTTCTATACCTAATACATATCTATATAATCTATATAGTACAGAATACTTTATTTTCATGTTGTACAGTAAGAGAGTTTTAATAGGCATTTACTCCAAACATGGTATATTTGGTATTTAATCATGATTAATCAATTAATCAGTGACTTTTGTCTCTGATTAATCGACGAATATTTTTTCGACTGATTCCAATTACTAGTATTTGACTTTATTTTACATATAATGCATCTCACAGAAAGTGAACACAATAAATATTGTTTTACATTGATTGCATGGTTGATTTTGAAAAACTATATTTCACATGGTGCAACTTTTTTTTTGGGGGGGGGGGGTTGTTTTGTTTTTTGGTGTATTTTATTTATGATACAGAAGCATCGAAATACATACTACGCATATTCAACGTAGAGGTGAGAAAGTCTTCACCAAATACTTCTGCACAACAGCCTGCAAATTGAAATGAAATTGAAAAACAAAACATATCTTTTCTCTCTCTCTCTCTCTCTCTCTCTCTCTCTCTCTCTCAGCATTTGTAAACGTAACTGGACAATATAATAATAAAAGGACGTATAAATAAACTTTCAATGTTTGAAGCACTTCCCGTGACACTTTAATTCACCCAGTTTATGTACCGCTTCACATTTTTGTTAATGTTGTATGTAATTGGGTTATCTTAGAGAGGAAAAAAGGTCTTAAATAAAACAAAACCATCATGATTCTTGGTTGCTAACCTAATGGCAATTTGCTTAAGCATGAGATGAAAAATAATTTCAACAGTCTTGGTTGATATTTCAGCGAAGGAACTTCTGAACAAAGATATTTTCGCGATTGCGTACTCGTATAAGGAAAATAGGCTACACTTAAGTTCCGAAAAAAATTTAACAATATTAAAATGTAATATCTGTGATAAACTATTTTAAATATGGCCAATACTGTTTAAAGAGGTTTTTAATTGTTTGACTTTATCACGGATAATGAATCCTGACCAGCGCAATAGCTCTTGGATTCGAACCCAGCCGGGGCACTTTCTCCGGTGACTGCGTCAAACCAAAGACATATAAAACTGGTACCAGATGCACCCTTGTCTGGCACTCGGAAAATGGGATTGCTATGGGAACTTGGGGTACTCATTACTGGTTCTACCCAGGAACTTGTCTCCCGTGTATCGGTGCTATACAGCAGGCACGTAAAAGAGCCAAGGGGGTATATTCGCAAAATGAGATTCGCACCCAGACTCCTTTGCATTCAAGGTGACTTTGTAACTGTTGAATTCTATTGCAAACATCGTACGACGATATGCTTATGATGATATTAATATCACCTGACTGTCAGTTTGATGTTTACATGTGTGCAACAACAATAACTTGGCAATAAAAGTCAAATGATACTTACTGGAAAGATGTTCAGTTGTGAATTATTGGTGAAAACGTTTAGGGTTTCGTTATTGGTATAAGCTTGGAATTCCCAGTTCTGAATCAAGCAATGCAATGATCTAAGTAAACGAACAATTAGATCTAAGCATAGAACATATTAATAATCATCAATAATTTATCGGTATTTGGACGAACTATACAGACAATCATTTTCAATTCTAAAACTTGACGCAAATGTATATATTTGCTTGGGAGTGGAAGGAATGCGACTTGGGAAACGCAGAAAATTATAATATATACCGCCATCATCATTCATATCTCTTTTATTATACATGTATTATTTCGGGGAAAAACATTAACGTTTCGTAACGTATCCGTAGACTCTTTTTCAGGGGAAATAAATCAAATTGATTCAAATTACAATTAAAAAACATTTCATCTACAGAAAGTGGTGTAGCTTACCCCGCCCCCATACATAGATACTTCATATTCCCAAATATCTGTATTCAAATTTCCTTCAAAGTCATCGAAAAGATACAGTTTTTCTTCAGTCGGGCCGCCACCGCCGTTTCCACCGCCGCCATTTCCGCCACCACCGCCGCCGCCGCCGCCACTAGGATTGCCCTGTCGCTTTACACGCTTTTCGGCATCATTTTCAGTGAGCTTTACCTGTCAAATAATCGCGAATATGTACAACGAATAAAAATTATCAATAACCAGGCAGCCAGTTCAGTATACAGCACAAAGAAACCCCAAATATTCACCAAAATATTAAGATACCAAAGAAATCAACAACTCATAACAGAAATATGCGATTTCTGCGTGCAGAATGCTTTGCCAGAAGATAACATGAATTCAAAAAGAGAACAAGGCTGATATAACCATCAATGGGGCCTTTTCAAAACAGGAAGGATGTATTACTTGGCACATAGCAGCAAGCTAAACTGTATGGTATTCAAGTGATTAAAGCATATTAATCAACATAAATGTAAATCGTTTAAAAACTGCAGAATTGAGAATCTGTAAATCTAAAATGATGCTGCTGATGTTTAGAAATGATATTATGTCTCCCCATTTAGGATATGGGAGTCCCCCGCTTTTTTTTTTTTTTTTTTTTTTTTTTTTTTTTTGGTAAGAGTTGTCTGTCAGACTGTTACACATTTTGTCCGGAAGATAATTCATCTTCTACTTATGCTATCAAAGTGAAATTTTATCCATGGAAAAGAAAACTTTACGAAAGGAAGTGTCATGCACAAAGCCCATCACTCTGTCATCACCTTTTTCACATTTTCTTGTTTGGAAGATAACTCTTTTTTACATGTGCTATTGAAGTGAAATTTCATTTATGGAAAGAATCCGGAAGATAACTACTTACCTGTTGCTTGTCATCCTTATTTTTTACGTGTGAAAGATTACAATATATGCCTATTTGCAAAAGTGACCTTATGCTTTTGTAACTAAAATCATAGTAGATCTACTACTTTTTCAAAGTAAACAAAGCAGACCCTGATGAGAGGGCTCTTGTACGTATATCACTGTGTGTCTTATGTTGTTTTATCAAATGTCTTTTGTACTTAACATTTTTTTAAATGATACTTATAGTTCCAAATTGAAATTTAGCGGGTTTATGACAAGCCTCAGAGCACGTATAGAAAAATATACTGTAAATGTTTTTATGTAGGATATAACATGATGTTTATATAACCAAGAACATTTTTAAAGGAATTGTATTTAAAAAGGTAACCGTTATTTTATGTTAATTGGTGAATTACTATTCTATCATTGAGATAAAAACCCATATACCCTCACCGCGTGGGTTCGAATCCCGGCAGGCCATTCGGATTTTCATGTGAGGAAGCCTTCCAGCTGGCTTGCGTAGGTCGGTGGTTCTACCCGGATGCCTCCGTGCATTCGGGGTCTTCCTCCACCAGTAATAAGCTGGACGTCGCTATATGACTGAAATACTGTCGAAGCGCCGGTAAACTCTACGTTTTTACTTTTGAAGGATATGAACGGCTCGGGCGACACGACTTTCCTCAGCCGGGAATAAATAGTCATGTACCCTGTCAAGAAACTGTATAACGGAAATCCACTCAAAAAGTTTCCTCTATTTTTTTAGGACATCCGCTTTGAGTTCTAACACGGTGTGCAGCGACCTAAAATATCTATGCGCAACACCGTACATTATTTAGCGATAAAGCACAAAAGATGAAGCTATTTTTCCATTCCAACACGTTAACAAGACTGCAAAGTTTTTAAAGAGAAAAAAAACGTCGGTTTATTCTATAAGGAGTTACTTTAGAACTCAATGGACGCCATAAAATATACGATATTTTAACAGTGCATATAAAAAGACACCAAATGCCTGATGCCGAATGATCCGTTATAAAATTATTTCTTATTAACGTGGAAATAATTTAGAATTTTAGTGTAGTTTTAATTTCAAAATATGTAATATGTAAAAATCATGGGAAATCAACAAAACTTAAAAGTTTTAGTTACTTATGATGCTGTTGTTTTTATTTTTAATTAAAAAAAATACATCATGTCCATTCTACAGAACTCCAGTGGATAAAACAAAGCATTTTTTCATTAGCGGTTAAGTATAAGCGGTTTATACAAAAAATGTATTACAATTTCACATACTCATTCCTGCACCGCCCATGTTACAATGATACGAAAAACAATGAGAATGATATTTTTATGCGTTAAAAGTTGGGATGTACTAACCTGCAGCCACTGCTACAACAAGAACCATGCAAAATACTAAGGTTTTCATTTCGAATGTGCTCGGTAAGACATTCACCGTGACACTGATTTTACGTCGTCAGTTTCTGTATCGATTAATATACGTGTAAGTAGATATCATATAATACATTAACCTAGATTAGATTGTAAACTAGAAGGTCGCTTGTTGAGATTACAAACGAAACGGCTTTCCGTTTTCTTATGTCAAAGGGATTGTATGTATCATTTGATAAAAATATGGTATTTTAATGTTATTGAGGCTTTTAAATATCTTCTTCATTATAAATATGTATAAGGGAATTTCATCAAACTTTATCCTGTCATGATTGATTAAAATGATTTTGACTTTTCTAAAGAAATTATGGGAAAGCTGAAAAAGAAACAAAACATGAAAAATGCATTTTGAAATGTAAAAACAACGCGTGAATTTGAAATGTTCTCATTTTTGTTTTAAATAATTGAAAAGAATTTTCATGAAAACATAAATGTGCGCCATAGTTGATGACGTAACCATTTACAATCATGCAGAAAAAGACACTATTTAGATAAGACTATTCTCAATATTTTATTTCTAACGTTATTCTTCTGATTACATTTATTTTTAATTAGTGTTTGAAATTATATTTTGCCCAATGAGATCATTCCATTTTTCATTTTTTTGTCTCCATTTAATCCATTTAATCGGCATAAACTTGTCACTAAACACTATTCCGTTAAATCAGCTGATCAGTTTAAACCAGCTTCAAGCACCTTCAGTGCGCATGTGCGGCAAGGTGTGTCGGGAGGCGGAGCTTTATGTGTTTACCAATATCACGCGTGTGTAATGTGTTACAGGGTTTTCTGATGGGGACGCATGAAAATCGATAAAAAAGAAAAGCACAAAATCAATAGTGAACCAGCAATCTGATTTATCCAAAATAACAAAAGACCTCTACCCTTCCACTTAGTTTAGTTTGGACATATTTTATTGCCGTAGATAATAATGATACAACATTGAAGATTTTAGAAAATAAGCAAAAGGGTCTGACCAAAAGTTCTAACAACATTAGTATCGGCCATCTCCTTGAAAGTATTTGTATAATTTCAATGTCTATATATGCTAACATAGAATAGGCAAAATAAAACTAATCACTAGACAAAGCAATTAAGTAAATACTGATTAAATTAAATTATCTGATTAAATTTTTGAAAATAACAGCACTATTGTTGTAAATGAAAAAAAAAACTGATACATTTTACGAGATGAGATGTGTAATAATATGAATGAAGAGATTTAAAAAAAAAATAACTGAAAAATATAAATAAATAATGAGAAGAGATGAAAAGAAGGCTAACAAACAAAGGTTACTAAAACGGAAAAAAATAATAATGTCCAATTGCAAAACACAAAATAACATATATATAGTTGTAAATAAATGAACCTTTCTAAACAGTATAATAATATATATAAGTCGGGGTCCGGTTTCAGCCTCCCAGAGCGTAGCTCTACACAGCTAGAGCAACGCTTGACCTTTGACATATCATGTTACATGTCACGCCGGGAACAGGTGGATAAAGGGGAGTCTCAAAAATCATTACACAGCTAGGCGGAGTCACAAAAATCAATACTATATTTGGAATGTGAGACTGCGTTAAGTTGCAAAACATAATTTCAAACACTAAGTAGGTTAGTGTTATTTAGTAAGCATTAATTCCATTAAATCGGTCGCGCGGCTGCGCCGCGCCAGACCGATTTAATTTCATTAATGCTTACTAAAAAACACTAACCTATACTAAAATATCCATTACGTTGTATCAACGTGACTGAACAAATATCCATTGCAGTTTTTTAATGATGTCATGACCACGTGACTTATGAGAGAATCCATGAGAAAATATAACGTAGACGCCGGGGCCAATATGCTGTCCAATTTTCAGCGGGTGCCTTTTAAACATATTTATAGGGACCAAAGTTAGAAAATGGTTTGGCCATTAAATATTTTTTCTCGAATTTCGAAATTTGAATGCCAAAGTGCACATCTACATCCTAACATACATCTTCTACTGAAGGCTCTAGAGTCGAACAAAACTTTTAATGTTGACGTCAAATCTGACGTCATTGAAAAATATAAATTTAAACTTTTTTTGTCGCTGCTATTTCATTTTCATTAAGATTGGCTCAAAATTTATCAACTCAAAAGCGAAAGAAAAAAATTTAAAATGTTTCTGTTATCTGTTTCATGTTGACAAGTTTACATACACCACGTACACGAGGTCGACACTATTTTTGATGTCGCATCATGGGTCTCCGAGTTGATTGATTTCTCTATATTTACCAACAGACATGGATTTGTTCAGGTCAATATTCTCTATAAAGAAGGCATGGTTCCATCCTAGCATCATAACATGAACATTTCAAAACATTCCGATCAGAATTAGGGCTCTAGAGCCAAACAAACTGTGGAGGTTGACATCAACATGACGTCATTGAAAATAAAAAAATATATATTGAACTTATAAATTTAAACTTTTTTGTCACATTGCATGTACACACAATTAACTAATTTCTTCGGTACTTTTGCTGCCTGTGCAGAGCAATATGACAAACCATGACATCGCACACTTACATGTGTAACTTGTAACAGATTCATCACTTTGTTATAGTCAGTCAGTAGTTTCCAAATTGACACTTTAATAACTGTACTTATTCCATATGCTACATAGAAATACGTGTAAATCGTTTGTTTTCAGATTAAAAGAAAACAAGTTAATATTCAAACATATATGTTGCGATTGGTAATAAAACGTTTGCATATAGAAGGAAACTATCAACAAGAATTAAAACTGATTGGCTAGAAAATTTCTGATCATTTATTTAGGCACAATTAACAACTAGGAACATCAATATTAAACCAAAAAAATGCATTTAAATCGGACTTCAACTTCTGGAGTAATGAGTAATAAAGCAATTTCATGCAAAGACCTCAAGCAGAGAACATAAAAATGGAAATATAATTACGTTATAATTCATGTACAGGTCATGTGACAGTAAGTATAAATTTGAAGTATATAGTTTCACATCATCCTGCTATCTTTTATGTTTTATATTGATTTTCCGATTATTTGTTGTAGTTTGACCGCATCTATACAACTGACCGTGTATTTCATAAATTTGCAACCATACAAATGTGCACCGTCCCCGGTGGCCGAGTGGTTAAAGCGTCCGCCTAGGTGTGGGAGGTTGTGGGTTAGATCCCCGGCCGCGACATACCAAAGTCGTAAAACATGGTACTGTTATAGCTCCCTTGCGTGGCGCTCAGCATATAAGGGTAGTTGCAGGACTGGTTGGCCCGATGTCAGGATAATGTGACTGGGTGTGGTATCATGCCACATTTCTAATGCGTGATACTGCAGTGTAGCAGCACTATATTTGTCTCAAGTAGACATCGTCTACAAATGACTGAAATACTGTCGGTGGGACGTTAAACCCAACAAACAAACAAACAAATATACATATGTGTATTTGTCTTGCAAACCATTTGCAACAATCAAAACAGGTTTTTATTAGATAAGTGTTTTGTCCTGCGTAGAGGCGAAAGCATAACGAAAGTGGGGTTCATATCGTATCATTTCGTTTTCTCTATATAACTTTATAATGCCTGATCAGCTGAAACGGCCAGAATTCGGGCTACAAATCGTGTTCTTACTCTTATTTGCAAAAATCAATCTTTTTCGAATTATAGCCAATTGAAAACAATAGGGGTACCCACTTTTTTATTGTTTCGCCATTTCTGTACTGTTAAGACCCTGATCAGCACAAACTGAATTTATTCTTAGAGATCACAAAAACATTAAAAATAATACTCATAATCTATGGATAATGATAAAAATGTTGTTCGTTTTCGAGTTAAAACGAGTTTCGAGTTAAGGTCAAAGAAAAACCCAATATTGAAATATGACTTTACCTTTGCAGTTTTTCAAAATTTGAACCCGTCAGTCTCTTTGAAACAATATAATATGTGAAGATTTCATGAAAATTAAACGAAAAGATAAAATCAGGAGCTTCAAAAAAAAGACGAAAAGAGCATATTTTCGAAAACTTGAATTTTACGATATTTTGGTGAAGCTTGACAGCTTTTTAAGGACAGCTCGTCCATGACCTGAAATTCACACAATAAATATTTTATCAGCAATTGTGTTGCTTTAAACTTGCAGCAAACGAAGTACTTCTATCTTATCTCAAACAAAATTGGATATGTTTTTCGTAAACATACCCTTATTTGAATGCATTTTTCAAAGGTTTGAAATTCAACCTCTCCTAGCGAAAAAAAACGTTCCCCTACTCGAACTTATGTTCATCATATTTTAATGTAGAGTATATGTCTTTCAAATCGTATGCAGCTAACAGAATTCTTCTGTCTGATCTGGAACAAAGAAGGGAATCTTTTTTCGTAAACATACCCTTATATGAATTCTTTTTTTTTTTTTGCAAGGTTCGAACATTCAGCCTCTCCTAGCACAAAATATTTCTCGTATCCAATGTTATGATGCCCATAAGATTTTAAGTTGTCCACAAAAAAAAGGCATTCGCATCTGACTTCAATATATTGAGTTATAAGCAAAAAGGTGATTTCGTGCAAAGCGCCCCCAAGCGGCATACTCCGAAACAAAATTGACTAAATTGTTACCATTAGGTACCTTGCAATGCAGCAAATAGTTCAAATTAGTAAGCAAGTCGCATAGATCAAACATTCTATATCTCAAATACCACAATCTGGAGTTACTGTATAAAAGCTGATTATAACTGACAAAAAAGGGTGAAACTTTGAACTTCCATAAAATGATCAAATCATGCCCGATCTTCAAAAACTGAACATCACTGGAAATATACCTTTAAGCGCTTACACTTAGTTCCATATTCTCTCGATAATATAATTTTAGTTTTGGAGCTATTCGGGACCGACAGAAACAATAATAGACCTGGACCTTTGCATTGTCTTATTTTTAAATTGTGAGAACCTTTGAAAGTGTCATTAAGATTGAACAAAGAATAGACAGAAGCATAAAAACTAAAATGCATACTTTTGAAAAAATATTTTCTCCAATATTTTATTGAAGTTTGACCTCTTATTAAGGATAAACCATGCATCTCCTGAACCCACCGCATCATATATTCTGTTTGTATATACCTTCATCTACGCACTTTTTTGCAAGGTTCATTCTCTTCTAGCGCAAAAAAAAAATTGTACTCGATACAGAGATACCCATTATATTATATCGGGCTGTCATCTAGAAACAGAATGCTGAAAACTTCATTTGAATCAGACTGGAAGTAAAGCAAAATGTGAAACAAAATATAAACCATTAGGCACAGGTTCAGACTTGACTTGACTTGACTATTTGAGTTTACCGTCGCTTCGACAGCATTTCTGTCATATAGCGACGTCCAGCTAATTACAGGTGGAGGAAGACCCCGAATGCACGGAGGCATCCGGGTAGAACCACCGACCTACCGCAAGCCAGCTGGAAGGCTTCCTCACATGAAAATCCAAATGACCCTGCCGGGATTCGAACCCACGCGGTGAAGGGCTGAGTGAGTGTTAAAGTCAGCGACTTTACCCTCTCGGCCACGGAGGCCCCACAGGTTCAGATACAAGCGAGTGTTTGTCTAAAATTAAATAACTGTAGCTTCATCTTTTTTTATGCAACTAAAGGGGGATGTGACTATTGCCCTAATCAAACTTGAATTTTGATATTCATGTTGAGTGTACATTATTTTATTCTTCTACACACAAAGTTATATATTTGTTTGAAAAGTCTATAGTGAAAACAAATCATCCTCAAAACTTTTTAAGTTTGTATGCATTGTGTACTGATTGAAAATAGTATATGTCAAATTCCAATCAACAATGTGTAATTATTTCCTGACAACCAGTAATTTATATGAATTAACTAGTTCTACACCCCACATGCTATATTCAATCTTAAATATTGTATTATTATAAACAATTTTTTTTTTACACAGAACATTTATATCCGTATATTTCCTTAAGATTATGAATGTGCAAAAGAACTATGATTTTTACAGTACAGAAAAGTTTATCCTATTATCTTAAAATATATCTTTTTTGACCTTTGTTGAATAATAATATACCTTTTTACTTTATTATATAATATCATAATCATTATTATCATCCATAATATAATAACCAATGTTGTTTATTATATTAAATGTTTAAAACTAAAAAGAAAAATATCCTATAGATGAATAATATATGCATGATACTATCATGTATATTATTAAGACAAATGTCATAGCATTCACTAAAATATGTTAAGTTTATCTTATATGCTTTCAAAATGTTGCTTTTCAACCAAACTTTTTCTTTTGGGGAAAACTTCTTTAACCCTTTCCCTCATAGAGGACACCATGAAAAGACCTATGCGAACAGTATAAAACCAGATCAGCCTGCGAGTAACTCGCAGGCTGATCAGGTTTCATGTTGTTCGCTGCTCCTCAGTGGTCTTGAAATGAGGATTTTGTAATTAAATTTGGTAAGGTTTAACTGTGGTTTTCTGCAGATCAGACTTTATGTGATACCTACTGAGTGCGTCAAAATGAGTCTGTATGAGGGAAAGGGTTAAAAACTTGCAATAAAATTAACAATTAGGGTCAAAATTTTATTTTTGTTCACTTTTGACCTTGAATTTGACATTGAATATGACACTGACTTCATTTGAATTATCAATATCATCAAAAGACTTTACTTCAAAGAAGTTTTAACTATTTCTATTTCCCTATTATTTAAATGTGTAAAAAGACAATTTTTAACATGTTTTAGCTTCAAGTTTTCATATGGCGATCATCTTTACCACCATCTTGGATTTCTTGGAACGCTACCACATATGCCAAATTATGCTGGCAGTTTCATATACTACAAAACCCTGGCGAATATTTTGCTATATAACACTGATTGTTGCAATACCTGTCCCACCTACCCCTATTTCTAAGCTACTTTTTAATTCATTGTCACCCTGCCATTAGGCTTTGGTATCAAACTCCGACGCCGTGGATTTGCTCTGCATCTCTGTGTGAGATCTCTTGCATGAAGATTGGTTTGGATATGGGGCTGGTATAATGGAAAGAGACCGGTTCCGGTGGCCGCCCCGCAATAGGGATGTCGTGGGTTTAAACCCCGGCCGCGACATTCCAAAGTCGTAAACAGTACTGATATAGCTCCATTGCTTGGCGCTAAGCATATAAGGGTAGTTGCAGGACTGGTTGGCCCAGTGTCAGGATAATGTGACTGGATTTGGTATTATGCCACATGTCTACGACGTGATACTGCAGTGTGGCAGCACTATATCTGTCTCAAGTAGACATCGTTTCCAAATGACTGAAATACCGTCGGTGGGACGTTAAACCAAATAAACAAACATAATGGAAAGTACATACCGAGGTATATTTCGGTAAGATATACCTCACTATGGCAACACCTTTTGGTGGAACAAGCTTTGTATTTAAACAAATTCTTATTTACTTGTCCATTATACTCGAAAAACAAGTTTCGTTTACCGTCTCTGGTTGAAGGTATGCAACAAAAATCCATGTGCTTGATAAATCATATTTAAAACAGCAACACAGAAAAACACGCGACATTTCGAGTAAAGAGTTGGCTTAAAATGCCTGAAAATCGCAAGATTCGGACCTGCGAAAGAACATGATAGTGTATTTATTTTCATAGAAAGTCACTGAGCTTGTGTCGGAAGTAGAACTGCATTGCGGAGTAGACATGTATTCGGATAATCGCCATTTTACAATAAAAATGTAGTTTTATAGAAGGGTAACTTAATAAACACAAAAGGGAATTTATTATGTGAACCAGAGCTGAAACACTTGACGATATGCTCACCCCGATTCAGCCAGACCTATAACGCTCGCAACTGTTAGGGTTTTGGTTTCCTGCTTACTATACGCTAGGATAAAATAGGGAACGGCAACTGGACGCTGGGTTGATGACAAATAAATGACAAAACACATTTAAAGTTTAAAGAAACTCATTTATTCCACTCATCTTAAAATAAGGTTCAAAACATAGCCAAAGGTTGTGTATCTAAAATTCTAGAATACTCTACGCTATTTACTAAATTTGCACAAATTACGTTTATGAATCCTTTTAAAAATATACAAGTACAACAAAAAAGATTAGGATATTTTTAGAACTTGAGAAACCACTTATTTTACTAAGAAGCACGCGTATTCCTTTGCCTTGAATAATCTTGATCTTGAGGTGAGCAGGGGAGATTTAATGACTTCCGTACCTCGCGGCCGTGCATCTAACCTACGACATCCCAGATGTGGTGCATAAACTCCAATCGCTCGGCCGCCGGGACTAGTTGCAATGTAAATATTTGGCTCTTACAAACGGATTAAGTTTGATTTAAAGTGTTTAACAGTTGGTTCGTTCTCAATGAAACCTGTTGTGATACTTGTGTTCGAAAGCTAAAGGCAAAGCCAGACAAACAACGTTGTTCTTTAGAGGGACGATACACACTACCATGGTGAAATTCGCCCAAAATAGGTTATGTAAATTATGTAATTCAAATGCAGTTGAATCTGAGTATCATTTCTTTTTATGTTGTACAAGATATTCTAATATTCGTCAAAAATATTTAGATAATCTATCATGGCCTACAATAAATAAATTTAATGACATGATGTCTTCAAATAATAATAATAAAAAAAACAGTTACATAAAATATCAAAATTTATAAAAGAAACTTATAAAAGTATAAAATTCTGACGCTTTACAATCATTCATAGAAACACAGGATGGGTGTCATTATTATCTTGGAATGCTACTTCTATGAACGACAATGCAAATGCACTGTCAGACATTTAGTACACATCGCATAACATCACATTTCATATATTCTATATGTAAAGAAAAATGATCACATTCTTAAATGAAGCCCGTTATGCGAAAGTAAATATACTTCACTCTAAAGAATTAAAGAAAGAAAAAGAAAAGAGCGCCAAGCAAGGAAGCTACTATTCTTACGACTTTGGTATGACGCGGCCGGGGAAAGAAACCAATACTCTCCTCTCCGATACTTGTATAGTATGAAATATTATGAATATATGATTGCAAAGATAAATCATGATGACAATGTTCTCGCATTTGAAATTTAGACACAAATAAATTCATGGGATATGTATTTAACATTTAGCATTCAAGCCTAAGGACATCTTTTTATTCTCAGAAATGGGACTTCCACACCAATACAAAAATGTCTTCGGCTTTCACGATATAGCAGCTTTCACGCGTGATTTATATCGTATAAACGAGGCTCGATATAGCAGCTTTCACGCGTGATTTATATCGTATAAATGAGGCTCGATATAGCAGCTTTCACGCGTGATTTATTTGTTATAATAGGCTATTATATTCCTTTTAGATCAATGAACGTTAACGTTTATGTTTGTTTTTTTTGTTTTTTTTTTTTTTTGCATTTGATACATTCGTGATCATATTGACCTATTTTTACACTAAGATATAGTCTTTGTTGTTTGTTTAGTTTAGTTTAAACGTATTTTATTGCCAACAGGATGTACATGATGCAAAAAAGAATACAAATGTACGAAATAGTAAATGGCAAATGGGTTGAATATAGTTTGTTTACTTGGGTCTAAAGTCCCAATGATGGTGTAAGTCATGCTGGGACGTTTTAGTCTGCATAAAACTTAAAAATACATGTATAAAGTTCTGCCAAACGATATCACGCTCTAGATAAGTCACTTTATCCTAAACTATGCCAACCAGTGCTGAAACTGGGCACCAATATAAGTGCTATTTTATACAACCTTCATACATGTATGTTGGGAAACTTTACTGGCCGTTGATTTTCTGACGTTGAGTATATACAATGAAAATGAAGAAATGCCCATTTGAAGTCCAAACACAAATTGCGAACCTCTTGAAAACTCAAATTAAAACATTCTGGTGCTTTTATCTATATTTTTTTTTTTCAGAAATACCATCTAGGCGGAAAAAAACATTGTCCTTCAACTAGGCAATACAACAGCTTTCATTTCATCCGCGATATTTATCTCACCTGAACTTATTGATCAAAATATATAATTATTCATGTTTTGTAGGATAGCATGAGATATACTCGTTGTCTAGACTGACCTAAATACAACAGGTATGAAATCACAAAAGCAACCAAGAAAACAATACGAATTGAAATCTTGTTAAAATATACTTATAATGATACCCTGTATTGTTGTTCATTTACGTTTAAATGAAGAAAAAAGAAATATTCTATGTTGTTACTTTGTTGTTTTCTCTCTTTTAAATGATAAAAATGTGTTTAATATTTCAATAGAGCTTGACAACTGCCGGGACTGGCTACTTCCGGTTTCATTTTGCTGTGAATTTTTAATGGCCAATACACTTAAAGTGATTTTTTTATTTTGTAATTGCAGCGAAAATTTCAAAACCTTTAAATTACAGTGCAATGGTAAATATTTTCTTTAAAATAGCCGTAAATCCTTTTTCCCGGAAAAATGAGTTTTGTATATAACAAACTATATCAATTCAAACTTACATTTTTACTCGCTTAAAGGAAACCGGGTATAGCTAATCCCGGCAGTTGTCATACTCGATTGGAACATGAAAATCACGATATTATTATTATTATTATTATTATTATAAGAGAAAACCCGTCACAATAACGTTTAAGGTTATTTCTTCCATTTTAAACACAACCTGGTCCATTTACACTGTCATAGTTGCTTAAAAACGCGATTTCCAACTGCTGGTCTCCACTCCCCCACCCCCCATTTTTTTTTTATTATACGAAAGCATTCGCCCCATTCAACTTCGACCCCTGGATATATGAATAACAAATTTTATGTAGAAGCAAAGTATTCACAATGTATTCCCATCTTTATGTGTCGTACATTTGTATAAGGCTACCATGGCAACCAGTGTAGTCATAGAAGTTGTACTCCAGACATAATAACAAAGAATGATTCCGAGACATTGTTAAGACCATCTATTTCCTATTGGAAACAGAAATGGTCTCTTTTCTTAACACCGGCCTGTAAAGGATCATTGAAATCAATCAACCCGTTAGAAAGGATTTGCACTTACGTGTTCCATTGACAGACAGATGGACACAGATATAAAATGTGATCAAAATCACAGAAATTAGTTCTTATATATTCAGAGACTATAACACCACTTAAAAGTGATCAATATTAGAATTAAGTCCAGGATATAGACTTACACATTAAGGTGAATACATATGAGAAGTATATATTTTTGAGTTATGCCACAAATAATACCATAATCTTGTGAAATATGTTCACTATGTCGGGCCAAAATTATGTTTTATCTTAATCAAATTTGAAATGAAACTTAAAGCGAACGGGTATACACCTATGAATTTTATGAATTTAGGAGAATAAAATATTTTCGAGTTATGCATGTCAAACCTGGCAGGAACCATGACTGTTATGGCTCGTTGATCCAGGTGCATAACTACGCTTGTAGGATTACACATATGAATGTTCTAAATTTATCAATCTTGAATAAACACTTTAAAAAATTTGAAGTTCTGTATGCCCCAAAATGCTCTTCCTCAGTATCATATCTTCAGAAAGTCAGGGGTCATAACCCTGGTCTGAATTAATGGATTCCTTAACGAATTATGCAATATCTGCAAAGTATAAGCTTTTTATTTTATAGACAAGAGGTTGTATGACCTTGACCAAATGATCAAACTCATGGAACACCCATGAGTCCATACCAAATTATGTGTAAAGTTGAGCTGCTAGGGTCAAATGGTTATGACTACAGCACGGACAAAAAAAACACAAAAAAAAAAAAAAAAAAAAAAACGTCGTTCATGATAAGTCTCCTTTAAACGAACAAATAGTGTTATTCACATAAAACACAAAGTCATACAAGATTTGCTCTGCTAAACAGGTGTCACCCTATACAAACGTAAATTTTCCACTCCTTTATCGCCTTCACATTAGCCACTCTTACTGAGACATATGCTACACTCATTAACAAATGTTTTGTACAGCTGTGTCACCTGTATTCTGTATTCTTCAGGATGGACCTCCTTTGGCCTTGTGCTCAAGGTAAAGTTACCTCAGACGTGGCCGAGGAATGTAGTGCTCACTGGCACCAGAACCGCAGTATTTGGTTTCAGTATGTTCAAACCACTTGGTATATGACGTCATTTTAAGCAACACAAAAAAGAATACTAATTTAAGTAGTTTATCTCTTCACTAATTTTAATGGGATATAGGGCATGCGAAGTGGAAAAGTGTGCTCTCTCTACAAAAAGACCCAAACGATTATTTTGTCATATGTACACTAAGAGACTTTAAAAAAACCGCAATAGTTATGAAATTAATGAAAACACATAGTAAACTTTAATATTTTAATGAAATCTGGTAACAATAAACATCCATATATGTTCAACAAGTTCTGGAAAATTCATGTCAAAAATTAATTAGAAAAAGAAATATTACATATCAAAGAGCAACAGCTTCAATATTGAAAATCATAATTAATAGCGTGTGAAACTTCCATTAGCAGCAACGCAAGCTGCGCATCTCTGCCTCATCGACAACACTATATTTGTAATGCTGTTGTGGAATGTTACCAAGGCTTGAGAAAGCTCATTGACATTTCTAAGGGCTGGGTGATGGGCTCTCAAACGTCTTCCTAACCCATCCCAAATATGCTCAATCGGAGACATGTCCGGGGATAGATATGGCCAGTCTAGCGTATGGACTCCATTTGTATCGAGAAAAGCTGTTGTGAGGCGAGCCATATGGACAGGAGCATTATATTGCTGGCAAATTCCTCCTCTGAAATTACGATGCATAAACGGGACTACAACAGGACGTACTACATTGTCTCTGTATCGCTTTGTATTCACATTATACTCTATAGAATGACAAGGTCAGTTTTGTGAAACTGGGAAATCCCAGCCCACACATGAACGCTGCCCCACCACCACGATTAACCTTGAAGTTCTGTATACATTCATCAACGAACCTCTCACCTCTCACACGATACACCCGCACACGCTCATTAAATCTAAAGATTCGGTGAGCAAACAAATAGGCATGAACTCTAAAGGTGTTCCCTAATGTTCGCAGATCATGTACATCTGACAAAAGAATCACTAGTGCTGATGTGTACGAGGGATATTCAAATTGAAATACAATTCCTAGCATATCTAGAAAGCATTTTTTAATTTTCACAAACCCACTATCGGATTCCTTCAAAGTATTCACCTCCGTGAGCTATGCACAGTTTCAACCTTTTGATCAAATTTTTAAAGGCAGTTGCATAGTCGTTTCTGGGTATACCCTTGAGACTCTGGAAGATGGCTGAACCAAGATCTTTTCGTGTTTTGTATTTTCGTCCAGTGAGGTACTTTTTGAGCCTCGGGAACAGGAAGTAGTCACAGGGGGCAAGGTCTTGGGAGAAAGACGGGTACAGAAGCTCTACAACCTTTTCCTGCCACAATAGCCGCTCTGTGGCTAGACGCGTTGTCATGCAGCAACCTGACCCCCGACAAACCTGTCGCTGGCCTGCGTCTATTGAAATATTTCATCAACTTTTTTAGAAAAGCCCCTCTGTAGAACTTGCTATTGACCGATTTACCTTTCGGTACAGCAATTTGTATAGCAGGCCCTTGATTTGTAAAGAAAACTGCATACATAACCTTTCTGATGCTCATTGTGCGTTTGGCTATACATGGCCTTTTCATGTCTTTTGTAGCCCATATCTTGTTTTCATGTTTTCGTTTGGGCTCATAGAAATGCACCCATGTCTCGTCGCCTGTGACGATATTGGCAAACGAGCGATTATTGTATTTTGAGTACATTTTCAGCAAAGATTTTGCCATCTTCACGCGGAGGCGCTTCTGCTCCTCTGTGAGCAAATGGGGTATCCATCGCGCAGTTTTCTTATTCATTTTAAGGTGCTTCTTTAGAATTGAATGAACTGCCCCTATTGAGATGCCTACCTTTCGGGCTATTTCCCTAACAGTGAATCTTGCATCTCTCTGACTTTTTCTACCATTTTGGGACTGGTTGCTGTCTTTCTGCGATGGCCACATGGTGCATCTTGCAAAGACGTTATTCCACTTGCAAATATCTTGAACCACCTAGTAACCGATGCATAGGACAGCTCACCAGGTCCATAAATTGGGCATATTTCATGAACTATCTCTTTTGGACCTATACCAAGAAAACAAAGGTTTTTGATGTAGGCCCGTTTTTTGGCGGCGAACGCAGGTTTTTTACCAACCATTTTATCATTAGTATGTACGAGTATGCAATGTATCTCGTTGTGTAGCCGAGGCTAGAGAGAAAAGATTTACACAAAACTGGTATCGATGCTCCTAGGCGATCCAAGTAGGTTTTTTGTGAAAAGCGTGCTTAGTTACATAATATAACCCGAGTTGCATTTCAATTTGAACATCCCTCGTAGAGCAAAATTTTTCACCTCGCATGCACTATATCGCATTAAAATTGATGAAGAAATGATAGCTTAAAATGACGTGTGGCCCCGCGTAGCCGTATGGATACGAAAGTGGTATTTTGCATGTTATTGCCTTGTTTGAACGAATCGCTTGGCTTGAAATTTTATTAACACATGCTATAATTAATTACCATGTTACAATATAATGCGGTGCAAAAATATGTTGACATCATTCCATGTGGGCAAACAAGTTCTAAAGTTCTGATGTCAGTCGTATCTCTTCAACATTTCTTCAAACTTCGCGTCCTCCGTAAACCGGCAGAAATTATCTCCGTGACAAAACTTATCAAACATGTCATGTTTTGTTACACTATACATGAACGAAGCATCATAATTTTGATAAAGCTGACCATCTCCTGAATATTGTTTTCTTATCAAAATGACAATATTATATTAGTGAACTTTTTTTTTTAATTTCATACGTTGTCATTTGCCAAAGATTGTTTCATTTCCTTTAGCCTTTGGACGAAAGAAAATATGCAAGTATATCCAAATGTGACGTTTCCGAGGTACTTGGAAGTGTGAGTATGCAAATGAGATCTGTCAAGAGGGTCAAGATATGGTTTTGAGAGTTAGGCCCATTGAAGGGTTAAATGACACTGTTTCAAGGATGTAGCTTGAAGACAATGTCTGATAGATATGTCTGGTGACCAAGGTGCAACACTACTAAAACAGGAAATTGATGGCAGATATCTGAAATCAAATCACAACTAAACCAT
This sequence comes from Solen grandis, assembly GCA_021229015.1. NCBI lineage: Eukaryota > Metazoa > Mollusca > Bivalvia > Adapedonta > Solenidae > Solen > Solen grandis. The sequence continues at coordinate 477,122 of CM037779.1, forward strand.
TATCAATAAAATAGAGTCGCTAACGCGACAGGAATTGATGGCAGATATCTGATATCAAATCACAACAACTAAACAATTATCAATAAAATAGAGTCGCTAACGCGACAGGAATTGATGGCAGATATCTGAAATCAAATCACAACAACTAAACAATTATCAATATAACTAGAGTCGCTAACGCGACAGGAATTGATGGCAGATATCTGATATCAAATCACAACAACTAAACAATTATCAATATAACTAGAGTCGCTAACGCGACAGGAATTGATGGCAGATATCTGATATCAAATCACAACAACTAAACAAGTATCAATATAACTAGAGTCGCTAACGCGACAGGAATTGATGGCAGATATCAATATAACTAGAGTTGCTAACGTGACAGCATCAGTTTTCGCGAATACAACAGGCTTTGGTGCTAGTAATGCTACAAAGTTCAATTTAGTATAGTATAGAAGTTACATGATTCGAACATTAAATTTTCAGACCGAAGCAAAAAAAACTATTTAATTAATCAATAATGAGTAAAACTTTGAACTGTCATAAAAAAAACAAATCCTATCCAATTTTTAAAGCCATAACATCACTGGAAAGAGCTATTTAAGCTCTTACACTTTTGTCCATATTCTTTCAATAAAATATTTTTAGTTTTGGAGCTATTTGGGCCGAAGAAAGAACCTATTATCGTAATATGACATTGGCCATTGCATTTTTTAACTTTTTAAATTGTGAGACTCTTTGAATTAAAAAACTAAATTACCTGTGAAAAAATGATGACGATTGAATAAAAAATAAAGTCAGGAGCTTCAAAAAAGCTAAAAAGTTACGTTTTCGAAACACTGATTTTTTTAAAAAAAAAATTCAAAATAATAGTGAAGTTTGATCGCAACCTGTGGACAAATCATACATACTCTAAATTTGCCAACCCATATATTGTGTGTTTATATGTCTTATAATTCATATGCCGCAAACAGAATTCTTCTATCTAATCTCAAACAAAATTGGGCACATTTTTCATAGACCTACTCTCATTTGCAGTTTTTTACAAGGTTCGAACATTCAACCTCTTCTAGCGAAAATATTTTTCCTGTGCCCGATACTTTCAAATCCATCATATCCTGTTGTGCTGTCATAAAGGAACAGAATGCTGAAAACCGCATTTGAATCAGACTTCAACTTTTTGAGTTATAAGCAAAATGTGATTTTAAGTGAACGCTCCCTAGAGGGAAAGTGAGAAACAATATTGATTAAAATTTAAAATTAGGTACCTGGAAATGCAGCAAATAGTTCAGTTAAGTATACAATATGCATGGGTGGAACATTCTGTTTCTTAAATGTCACAATTTGAAGAACACAAACTGCTTTACAACTTTTCAAAGGATTATCAAACCGTAAAATGACCAAATGAAGCCCGATCTTTAAAAAAATAGATATTACTGGAAATAGCTCTTCAAGAACTTTCACTATTATCCAAATACTCTCAATAAAATATGTTTAACTTTTGAGCTATTTTGGGCCGAAGAAAAAACTATGATAGAAATATGACCTTTACCTTTGCATTTTTTTTTTTAATTGTGAGACCCATTTAAACAAAACAATACAAATCATGTGAAGAAATCATGAAGAATGACCAAAAAATAGTTCTAATTCTACTCCGTGGATCTTTTTTTATCTGAATATGTCTTCGCTACTCGTAAAAATACAGTATAACAAAAGAATAAAGTTCCTTATTTTTCTTTTCATTTTCTATGCGGAGAGGTCTGCACCGCAAACGATGACTGCACGAGCTCACAATGTGGTTCCGGAAGTGTTGTTATCTGTCAGCATCCAGATGGCGCTGGTATCCCCACAGGCGGCGGACTTTGCACGTGCCAGGACACTGTTGTAGGAGGTAAGATTTTGTTGTTGCTGTTGTTGTTGCTAATGATGATGATGATGATGATGACAACGACCACGATGATAATGCTGGCTATCTTCATGATCTTCATGATAATTTGCTGTGTCGATAATACCCTCATGATACAAATCTATTCAAGAATGCACAACTGCCCGGGACTGCTATGATTCCAACTCCAATCTCCAATGTCCTGACTCACAACATCATTGCTATGACAACAGATGCATCTGTGACAGATTCCCAGTCAGAAAGAAGTAATTGTTATATTCAAGTGGTTCTTGAAAGAAAGAATTGTTGATATTCTCTCATTCCATATGTTTTCTCCTTTCTTATTCTTTAAACAAATCATTAAAGAAACGAATAAATCTCTAAGTGTGTGTTGTTGTTTTTTATTTTCGATATAACCTGCGCGATAACTCAGTCCGCTATGCCCATCGGGAGGTCTGAGTTCGAATCCCAGCCGTGGCACATTTCTCTCCTCTGACCGCGTCAAACCATAGACGTATAAAATTGCTACCAAATGCCCCCTTCCCTGGCACTCGGCAAAATGAGAACTCGGAGTACTCAGTAATGGTTCTTCCCAGGAACTTGTATCCCGTGTATCGATGCTATACACTGGCCATGTAAAGGAACAGGTGGTTCTGTTCGCAAAACGAGCTAGGGTATCCCACCCGGACCTCCTTGTATCCAACTGTCTCTTCCGATGCTTTCTCGTCAGCATAAAACATCTTCGTTATTATCTGTTATAACATATTTTAATGTTAGAGTAAGATAAAATTTTAAGTAGAGATATTGTTCATTTTTGTAGATGATGCAATTTTATTTCATCTCGTGAACTTCGAATATTTTCTTCTACGCCACTCGTAAGAATACAATTTTTGAAGTTCACTCGACGAAATAAAATATCAATTTATACAAATATAAACCCGCGTCGGTGAATTTATGGAACGTCGGTTTTTTCCATAAACTTTTAGCGACACTAATGCCTATACACTATTAACCCATATATATTCTGAAAGAACATAGTTTCCAGTTTCCAAAAATAGTATTTTCAAGAAAATCCATCCATAAATAAAAAAGATACAGCGATTTAAAAATCAACATCTCCGATCGGAATTCGCTCCGACAACGAAAAGATCGATCGGTACCTGTCCGTTGTCGGAAATTTCCGATCGAATTTCAACAGTCCGACCGGAGAAAAACGATCGTTTTTTCTCGATGCCTTCTTTATTTTTCAGAAACATTGGGTGAATATTTTTTTGTTATCACCTGAACTTAGAATGCAAAATAATTATTGATTTTGATGACGATGATGACGTTATTTGCGTGAATTTATTCGTGTGATTAATTATAGTGTAATCGGGGTAAAACAAAAACAGATATTTAAAGCGTCTACCGATACTGAAGTAACATACGGTTTTATGTTTATACTTATGCTTTTAAAATTTCTCATCTTTCATTCCTTTTTCTTCTGCTTTCTTTGATAATGATAATTGTGTGTTCTACTGTTTTCTCCTTTTCATTCAATCAACTTCATGTATATCCTACCCTGCAAAATATCCAACGTATTCTACGATATGGAAATTCTATATATAATTCGCCAGGAGTTCAAGAATTTATAATGATGAGAAAATCTCAATAAGCTTTTAGCTTTCGATTTAATCCTATTCTGTATATGTTTGTGAATTATTCTGTTGTTGTATCTGACTAATAAATATGTTTAAACTAAAAACTAAATATCACACACACACACACACACACACACACACACACACACACACTATCTTTTTATTTCATTATATGACTGTTATTTTTCACTCCGAAATTATCAAATATGATTTTTTTTTGGTATATAGCAGTTATCCAATCAAAAGCATAAAATAAAATGAATTTATTTGATTTTGAAAACCACTACAAAAAGTTGCAAACGAGTAAAGATCGACTGACTTATTTCTCTTTCTTGTGCCTCCATATTGATAGCCAATACGTTAACTAATTAATCATTTCGTTGACGACCGCGCTTGGTATTTCTTATTCGTCAATGAATTAACCCTTTCCCTCATAAAGACTCATTTTAACCCTTTCCCTCATATAGACTCATTTTAATCCTTTCCCTCATATAGACTCATTTTAACCCTTTCCCTCATATAGACTCATTTTAATCCTTTCCCTCATATAGACTCATTTTAACCCTTTCCCTCATATAGACTCATTTTAATCCTTTCCCTCATATAGACTCATTTTAACCCTTTCCCTCATATAGACTCATTTTAATCCTTTCCCTCATATAGACTCATTTTAATCCTTTCCCTCATATAGACTCATTTTAACCCTTTCCCTCATATAGACTCATTTTAATCCTTTCCCTCATATAGACTCATTTTAATCCTTTCCCTCATATAGACTCATTTTGACGCACTCAATAGGTACCACATAAAGCCTGATCTGCAGAAAACCACAGTGAAACCTTACCAAATTTAATTACAAAATCCTCATTTCCAGACCACTGAGGAGCAGCGAACAGCATAAAACTTGATCAGCCTGCGAGTTACTCGCAGGCTGATCTGGTTTTATGTTGTTCGCATAGGTCTTTTCATGGTTTCCTCTATGAGGGAAAGGGTTAAGCATTTTATGATTTCAGACAGAGTAGTGATGTTTGGTTGGTACCGACATTTTTCTCCCAAAATCAGAGTAAATATCATTCTACGGACAGAGAAGCAAAATATGTGTTACAGATGTGTTAAAAGATGCAGTCTGTACATGCTCGTTGATCAATGAATAAATAAGAAACCATCTTTCACTTTAGGACGTTTCAGCGGGTTATCACTGATTTAAATTTTGGCAATTTCCTTTTTTAATGTCTTATCTATTTTAAGTTGAATGTTAAATTTTAAAATGTAAGTCTAAAAACAATATAAAAAATATTGCAATATTGGCAAAATTTTCAATAAAAAAAAGCAGTTTTAGTTTTTAAAAAATAGTGTGGTATGTATTTTTATGTGTTTTGAAATCCCTTATTTCAGTCGACTGAATTTGAAAAAAAAGAATTAAGAAAAAGATATATATATAAATCATAGCTTTGGGGTAGCTTTTGTATACATTTCGGTCCTGACCTAATAGAAGAGGGAAATTGCTCGTTTTTTGTTGCTTTTTATTTTCCGTGTGTTTGACAGTATTTTCACCGGTAACTTATAGAATACATTTAATTTATAAGTTACAAAATGTGATAAAATATTTTAAAAATATAATCTTAATATGTTTTTAAGTATCTAGATATGAAATCTTTCCAATTTTAATGCCTTTTTTTTGCAACAGATTTTAGCACACTAATGTTTTACGATAAACTAAATCTCTAAAATGAACATAGTGACCCCCCCCCCCCCCTTTTTTTTTAAGCAAAATCTGTCCACTAGAAAAAAAACAACTGAAATGCTGTTCATTTGTTTACAACAATCATTCGCACATACCATTTGCGTTAAATATAATGGGCCTTCAGCTATACGCTTTATTCTGATTTGATAGTTCGATGTTTCTCAAACGGATACCAACCTTGGAGGTTCGAATTAGGATGGAAGAAATGAATAATATGATAATAAATACAGATTGCATGGAATGGACATTTTTAGCTCACCTGAGCAAAATATTAAGCATATAAAATCTTGAACCCTTTATTATCATATTTAAACAAACACCAAGTGAATAAAGAAAAGTTTTTGCAAAATAGCTATAATTATCACGATAGAATATTTACTTACATGTTCTGCATTTCATTAATACATGTTAATAAAAAAACAGTAAAATATTTAAATCAAATTCAGTGCATTTCGCCTGGCTATGATACACTTTCGCTGTCAGTAATGTCATTATATAAAACCAAACACAAACGCTGTAAGTAAACAAGAGAAATTGAATACCCGGTTAGCTAGTTAGCTAAAGTAAAACTCTTATATGCATTGTTCTGATGAGAACGAAGAAAAATGTTAAAACATTTAAAAAGATATATATGAGAAAATCGTATCTTCAACTAAATCGTTTAAATTACGATCGATACATTTTAAAATTTCTTTCTTTTATCTGCCCTTTTTGCTTAAAAATTGAAAGGAAGAACTTGTTTGTTTTTTTATAAATATAATTTCTATCAAATTTGTTCTAAAATATATTACATTTAATCTGTACATACTCGTTGACAACAAAATAACTTCAATGCATAAATAAGAAAGAATATTGTACTTAAGACAATTCAAACGTTTAAAAAAACCTAATTTGCATATTCCACATATCTTCTCAAAAAACAAAAATGTGATTTGGTGATGTTTTTTTCTTTTGAAATTCAAAATATTTCCGATTACAGACTGTCTCCGGGAATACTCCCCAATGCAAAATGTAAACAATGAGAGTATTTTGACATCCATCCGAAATACTAAATATGTGTAATTTGATTAACATTTTCAATGTGTTTAACTGTTATTTTACAGCAGATATTTATACATTATGTACCATTATGTGTTAGTCTACAACATGTCAATTCTATTTTATATTTTCTTTTTCATGAAAAAAAGTCAATGATTTTCGGTGAATACCGATGAAATAAACCAAAGTTAGATAAAAATAATCATGGAGGAGCCCAATACCTCGATTTCCTTGATAATTATAACACAGTGTATTTATACTTGGAAGTGAAATTGCGGTCTTTTCTGTTAAATAAAAAGTCGGGAGAGTGATTGTAGCCAAATATTTCAAAGTCAGCCCAGTATATCTTCCTCAGTTCCTCCATGTCCTCCATTGGTACGGTTCTGTATACCTCAGCAAGAGCCTCTATACGCTGCCGTCTCAACTCGGTCTTGTTTGTGCTTCTATCCATAGCTTCTGTACAGTTGACGTGAAACTATCTGACGTTGCTGCCTGAATACCCTCATCCGCCAAAGGCATAGGCATTTGTTTCGACACAAGTCCTCGCATTTGATAAGTACGCCAAACGCGTCTCAGATAGGCCTTTTTTGACATATTAAGACCTCTGAATCTATCCATTGCATCAAACGCCGACCAGACACGATCAAATGTAAACGTATTCTTTACATCCCCGAGGATATTTTTGTGTTGTGTTTCTATGATATCACGTTTCTGCAGTTCTTCGATCAGAATGCTAAAATCATCATTAATCGTTTCGAGTCTGACAACAACATCATAATGAAACGAACAGGGTTGACATTGTTGGTACATGGGTGTCAGGTGAGGATCAACTAGAAGACGTTTATTTGTCCTAGCTATTATGAACCTAATCAGTTCTGCAAAAGTGACGTCATGGCCGTATTGCAAGCTCTGTTTTGAAGAATTGCTTCTGACTTCCTTGACAATTGTAATACCAACGCTATTCCAAGTCTTGCAAGGACGGTACAGTTCATTCTCATAAAAAGCCAGCAACCGACCATACGGTTCCCTCGCGTTCATAAAAAAGAATGTTTTCGGGTCACGTGTACCATTCCCCTGAAGCCACGTAATCGGTGTTCGAGTAAAACAATCTTTTTCTTCCCGACAGTTCAGCAATTGTGGAAGCAGAGATTGGGTAAACTGAGTTGCAACTTTGGGGATATCACAATAGAACAGTTTATGATTTTTATTACAAAATCCATGTATTTGGCTGGTTTGTTTCATCCACGAGTTCGACTCACAAGCTTTATCCATCCGATCCATTTCTCTTCCCATTCTTTCTCGGGCCAGCCTCGGGTTCAGGTTCCATCCCTTTTAAAATATACTCTTGAAAATATTTTCTAGTGGTAAAAACATGCAGTTATGGATAAAATCGAATAAAATAATTTATGAAGCACGCTTCGGTTGGCTTTCATTTATAAATAAAAGTAGTCATGTGAACGTCTTTGTTTAAAAAGGATTCAGAACGTCTCGATACAAAACATCATTAATGTTTTCTATAAATAAGAAGTTGTCAATTCAACAAAAAAATGGTGTGTAACTTTCCCTGAGTATAGAAATATCTACCAATAAAAATCGTTAAAATACTCATTCGGCACTGTCTTATGTCATCATCAAGTAGGTCAAACGTGAGGTTAGACGACTACCATGAAAAAAATACCTGTATTTACAGTGTTGAATAGTGCTGAAACAGCTCTTCTTCAAAATATTGCGATGTAACTGCTTTATCTTATATGCTAATTAAAGGGAGTGATAGCCAAAAGTAAACATATTAAACAGTACTATATCATCCTTTTTTATTTACAAATTCTTACATACCGCTTCATTATTTCCACGAACAGGTCTGTTGAATTCCTTATTCACACTGGTGAAGGATTGATTGTATATCAGAATCTAAATAAATAGAACACAGTTGAATGTCAAATGTTTGGCCGAACAGTGTTAATGATCAAGACTTATAAAAACTTTTAAAAAAAACGTGTACTTCGTTTTCATATCGCTTATGTATTAAACTTATCGAAAGGGTCTTTTGAGATTCAAATTTGAGATAAACTTTGTCCCAAATATGAAACAAATTACAAATATTCAGTCTGTGTTTATCTGCAGTATAAGGGGGTGGGGAAGAACTGAGGATATATCAATGTGCATTATGAATACCGGAGAAGTTTCAAAAATGAACAAAGAATATTACTTATGTGTTTTCGTTATTTATTAGGTAACGAACTTGCTTTTTCTCGTTATGAAAATAACAGAATAGATCTACATACCAAAATCTTGTGTTGTCCCGATATACCATACGACGATGAAGTGAAAAATACAAATAATTCCAACATATTTTAAATATTCCCAACTTTATATAACACCATTGTTAAAACTTAAAAGCAATGCAGATCAAAGCAAATCAATGATTATCAAAGCTGCTGGATATCTTACACGTAAAACTGATGTTACACATGTAACAGGTGGGAGATATGAAACAGCTGAAGATAATAATTTGAATAACGAAAGGATGCATATTTCAAGGATAATTGGATAGAATCCGTTACTAAGTAGTCTATTTGGTGTAAAATACAAAGAAAAAAACTAGTGTTAACTTAATTTGCGGTTACATAATTCTTATTGAAAATACAACCTAGTTCATTTAATTTGATTTGTGTAAGGTAAAGGGTACTTCATAATATCTGTTACCATTACACAAAATCAATAATGTGAAATGTATTGGTAGCAAATGATCCAGCCAATTTATATATCGTCGGATGTCCTAACTTTATGGAACGCCGAATCTACATAAACTCAAATATGTGAAGATCTCTTCAAATAATTAGAGATCTCTTCAAATAATTATTGATATCAACAATTCAATTGAAGTTATCAACAAATGAATTGTAAAAATCTGCAAATAAATCAAATGAATACTTATCCGTAATTGGTTTGAAGATACCAATAGCTGAATCGCTGATATCAGAACAGAACAGAACATATATCTTATTTTTGACTTAAGCATTACAAGCTTATCGTCATACACAGTAATATATAATATAAAGAACATATGACATGCAATACATGTATATGTGAAATAAACAATATAATATCGGTATCAACCCTGAGGTGAAAAAAAAATAGACTATACATAGTGAGAATATTGTTTTGTTTTTTTTAAGAAAGGACAAAATCACATATAGTAAAAGTAAAAAGGTATAATATGACATTACAAAAGTGAATCTCTTATTTTGAATGCCTTAATACAATACACAGCTAATATGATCAATAATGACTTGTTACAGTTCTGAATCAACATAATATATTTTGACATACAGGTTCGCGTATAGTAATATTTTGGTATATATTTCTGTCTAATGTTCATATAAATAGGACATTTAAGTACAAAATGGAATTCATCCTCTATATCGTGCAAACAACATATTTTACTTCCGGTGTATGAAGGGTTGGGACATGAATTGTTAATCTCCGGGATTATTGTTGATATCTGAAGTAAATACTTATTTATTCAGGACATAACTTTTTACAGCAAACAATTACGCATCTATCTCCATGTCGAATGCACAGAGAAACCAAACCAAAAATCCTAAAAGAAAACAAAGGTTGACAAAAGAAAGGCTTGTCACTCGCTATCGCTATCGGGTGGACATATTGACGATAATGACCGCATTACACCGTGCAACCCGTGCACAAACGACGGCGGTGTCAACACGGGCGGTGCCACCTCTACTCCACAGAACGTCGCTATACCCCCACCACCATGGGCATTAAATCGTTGAAGATGGTCATATGGAAAATCAACCAAATTGAAACCAATATAAGCACAATAACACAAAAACTAGTCGATTTTGATTCTAGAATGGCGATTGTTGAAACAAAAGTATCAGAAATTGAGCAAGCTTGTTCTTTCATAAGTGACGAACATGATCAAACAAATTAAACAAGAACAAGGACAGATTAGAAAACAAATGAGAGATCTTGAAAAAGCTTGCAACAACATAAAGAAGGACATCGAAGAGTACGAAGATGAAAAAATAAAACTACATGATGAAGTGTTAGATCTCAAGTTACGGTCAATGAGGGACAACCATGTTCTTTGGTGTACCTGAAGCGTCACAAGGGGACGAGGAAAATTGTGAAAATCTGGTAAAGAGACTCCTTAACCGTTTCCCTCATATAGACTCATTTTGACGCACTCAATAGGTACCACATAAAGCCTGATCTGCAGAAATCCACAGTTAAACCTTACCAAATTTAATTACAAAATACTCATTTCCAGACCACTGAGGAGCAGCGAACAGCATAAAACCTGATCAGCCTGCGAGTTACTGCGAGTGCACAGAATCCCAAGTAGAAGAATCCCAAAATAAGACCGATTGTGGCCAAATTTCATTATTACTAAATAAGAGAGAAGATCCGCACCACAGCCAATACCCCGGATGTAAAAGCGCTACTGAAACCATCGCAGATCGGGTTAGGCGTACAACAGCCTCAGTAATACCGGGATGCTAGGCGTGTATTCTATCCTCTAGTGAAGGAGGCAAAGGACAAGGGACAACAGACTTACATTGTTGGTACAAAAATATACGTTGATAGAACTCTTACAAAGTAATTTGTTAACGGAAACTAATGCAATGACTAGGATTGTCTAGAGAATATTAAAATAATATCCGGAATTAAGGTTAAAAAATCATAATTTTTACTGAGACATGGTTGACTAGAAATACATGTGTGAATTTATAAATTCCAGGATATGTAAGTGAACATTTGACAGGAAATAAATCATTAAATACCACTAATGGGCGCTGTAGCAGTGGTATTTCAGTTTATTATAAAACATATTTAAAAGATAATGTAATAATATAGAAAAGGTAAAAAAACGGTTTATTATGGATAAAATGGAACAAAACAATTTTAATTTTCAATGAAGATTTGTATTTATGTGCCACATGTATACCACCACAGGGGTCAAGAATCTTTAACTCTGAAGAATTTGATTTTGTTGTGGGTTTTTTTTTATATACTAGAAACGGGTATTGAAAAGTATTCAATCATGGGAAAATGTTTACTTTTGGGGAATTTTAATAGTAGAACAGCAAATGTTGAGGATTATTTATCGCTTGACCAATATATTGATAGTGCTTATAACATAACACCCAAAAATGTTATCATACCCCGGGTGTCGAAGGACAAAGTATTGGACTCACACGGTAAACGCTTAATTGAACTTTGCCAGGCTACCTCATTCATTATCGGCACCGGTCGACTGCACTGCGATCGTGATAGTGGTGAATACACATTTCATTCAATGAAGGGGTCCAGCGTTGTAGATCACATTAATTAATATTCTTTCTAAAATCTATTCGCAAGTTCTTCTAAATCGTTTAACACAATGGAGCTATGATAATAATAAATTGATAGAAAACAAATTCGGATTCCAGAATATTTATATTACACTCCATAATAGCAAAAACTATCAGCAAAAATCAAAAGTTATATTGTTGCTTCATAGACTTTGAGAAATGTTTTGATATTATAAAAAGTCAGAAATCATCTTTTCGCGAAACTTTTACTAGAAAATGTTATCTCCAGATTCGTAAAATCTATAAGATCAATGTATAACTGTGTTAAAGCTGCCGTAAGATATAAATCAGATACATCCGTTTTCTTTCAATCCAATATTGGAGTAAAACAGGGCGATCCGAGCTCCAGTTTGATGTTCCTACTCTTCGTGAATGATATAGCAAATAATATTAATAAAAACATTGATGAATTATGTACAATTAATGATATAAACTTTTTTACATCATTATACGCAGACGATTATTAACTATGTTTCAGTAAATACTCGGATGATTTTGTACGATATTGATTTAAACAGATAAATATAGCAAATTTTATCTCACACCACTCTTGTGCGCGCGCGCGCGCGTGTGTGTGTGTGTGTGTGTGTGTGTGTGTGTGTGTTTGCGTGTGTGTTTTAAAATAAAAGTATCTCTGAAATTCCATCTGCTGTGTTTATATACATGTATTTATAAATGGAAGTCATATGTGTACAATTCGCAACTGTTATGACGTCACGGGGGGGGGGGGGCGGAGTTAGGAACACATACAATAATGGCATATATTTGACTCCTAATGTGTAAAATGTTATTTTCGAGAGAATAACCATTTATAAAAGTATTTTTGAGGGGTATCAATGTGAATATGATATAATTAAATGGCACCTGAACAGTTTCAAGATTGCGTTGCCCATAGAAAAGACCACAGAAGTTGATAAGCTATATTACAAGATTACATTTGATGCTCAAAGACGCCGCGCATGTTTTTGAAGCACGAATTAAATAAAGCAAAACCATTTCAGAATACATGTATTTAAATAACATGTGCATGCATCATTTACAAACAGCAGATCTAATATTTATATCCTCAGCTGTGGGCCGCTTGTTTCAGAAATTTCTAAAATGTGTTCTAAAACGTCCATGTAAATCAAGAGTGTCCTCGGCCTTATTTCTCCTTTTTTTTTTTTAATACTTTAAAAATTAATTATAATAGGCATAGTCTATGATGATGATTTGAGATGCCATAAATTATCTATTATTAAATTAAGTTTATCTATATATATCAATTGAGATACATTATACAAAGGTAATTCGTTTCTTGAATAATTATTGGAAGAGTTAGGGTCTGCAAGATGCATGACATTTCCAGACAGTAAGCTACTAAGGTGGTGTTTATGTCAATGTAAAAAAAAAATCAGCAGCAGCAGCAACAACAAGGACGATGAAAACGAAACAAATAAGCACAGATAAGTTTTCAATAGGTACGGGATTTAGGTACAGGTCCCGGAATTTAATATCTTCCAGGTAGTTTTTTGTATTGATGATATGTATAAAATCAAATATATATTTCCAAGGCTTTACATCATATGCTACAATTTTCAATTAAATTCACCCATTTCAAGCACTGTATCATACTGGCACCACAGATTTGGCATGGGGCCGCCAATTAGACATGTTCGATACGGTCATGTGTATCTATAGAATTTCTACAAATTTTGTATAGAGACAGGGAATAAAGTAGTGATCATTGATATTGAAACCTTATGAGGTGTTGTTTGTCATTACTTGAGTTATCTGCAATTGAATATGGCCTAAAAGTGCTAAAATACCACATTCAGGGGAAGATAACTCAAAAAGTAGGACGGTGACCCCCAATTTTTTTCCATGTTTTTTTTTCAATATGTTTTTTTTTTCTTCTTCTATATAATTCTCTTTAATAATGGACAGTTTTAAATAAAGCTGGTTACCACGGTCGAGTACATTTTTTTAAATATATTTCTTGTTTCAATGTTTGTTACAATACTTATACACGTCCATTAGAAACACACAACCGTGAATATGGAAATTGAAGCCGATGCAGAGTTGCTCCATCAATGACGTCACGAAGGGACAGAAGTCAGTCAATCTTTGCTCGCCCTTTGTCATTTTGCAACTTTTAATTCCCGATTTCAGACAAACTATGAACAAATCAACACATATTTTGCAAAACAGTTCTTACACTAACATACTTTGACAGATAATAAGGAAAATGGAATCGTTGTTGTTGACCTTAAGAAACTTTAGTGAATAAACTGCCTTAATGTATCAATTTCCATATACTCAATATTGATTTGAGTAATATATTGTCAGCATGTATAGTGAGACACTGAATTTTATATAATCACTGGCAATATCTTTCTCGTCATAGCAGGATGACCTAATTTACACATCTGTACATTTGTATTGGAATTCAGAGATGCTCATGAGAGTATGTCTACTTGTAGTAAGGGTTGGGGTTAGGAGTTGACTGCTGCAGAAAAAGCTGTTTGAAAAACTTATCAAATATTTGTTTATTGGGTTAATCGTCCCACCATTTGTATGTCAGTCATTTTGAGACAACGTCTACTTGAGAATATAGTGCTGCCACACTGTAGTATCAGACCTTAGAAATGCGGCATGATACCACACCCAGTCATATTATCCAGACATCAGGTTGACTAGTCCTGGAACTAGCTATATATGCTGAGCGCCAAGCTATACCAGAATCATTCATAACGACTTATGTATGTCGCGGTAGGTCAACTGATTCTGAGCTGGACGCTCTAACAACACAGCCTCGGGGACCGGTTATCAAATGTACACTCACACGCCCACGTATATACATAGAGAAAAATAAGCTGAATAATTTTGAGAGGATCTGATCACAAAACCACAAGTTGTACAAAATTTACACATGTAAGTTTCCTGGAGAAACACCTAAAATTGGAGAAGGACTACCAGACTAAAATGTTGCTTAATTAATTAAACTTTTACTTTATATAGACTCATTTTGACGCATTGGCAAACAGAGCAGACCCGGATCAGACAGCTCCTATATGTGCTGTCTGATCAGGGTCTCCTCTGTTTGCTCATACAATATCGTAGCTCAGTTTCTACACAGTCTGTGTGGCAAAGTAAAAATCATGATTTCATATACCATTTTAAATTCAGTTAATTAATATTCCTCAAGTCATAAATTTGTACATGAATATTTATGAGGTAACGGGTTAAGAGTTTTCTTTAAACAAAGGACGATAACCATAGATTCGTTCGTTTCACAGGAATTCACAAATACTCGAGGAGCTGCCCCAAAACATTATAGCTTCATAACAATCTCTCTGGTTTACTTTAGATTACCTACGGGTACTAACTCTAGCTTCAATTCTTTTTCCCTCATATGCATTATATCTGCATTATATCCATCGTTCATTAGAAAGACAGATTCATGTCTGATTGAATTAAATGTCGGGCAATGCCTTCTTTAGCATTTTTGATTTACAAACATATCCTGTTATTTTGCTGAAAATCTTATTCAAGATAAATGCCCCTGTTAACGTTTCACGAGGATTTATATTTGACTAAGATAGAGGCTGGAAAAAAATGTCAGTTCGCTGAATTTGAAATGTTGTCTCTATAAACATTATATCCATATTTCACGAAGATCGTACAATGTTTATACAAGTCAAAAAGGGGGCATAATAATGATAAATTTGATAATATTACTTATACAATGTGTTTATTTGGACTCCATGGCCGACAGACTAAAGGTAGGTAGGCCTTGTCTCCTACATCACATTTATCAGCAAATGTTTTTTGTCTTTTTGCAAAATATGTCACAATTCTCTTCTTGGGGTTTTCTTACCATCAAGGTCCATCATATCTTAACTCTTCATTCGTCGAGAAATAATATATGTACAGTATAAACATCTAGCTTATATATTGAAACACTTGTACATTCATGTAAAGTGCCCTTTACCACTAAATAAGCACCTATCGACATGTAATTCAAGTCACGTTACTTATTCCTGCTTGATATTAAGCATATGTACATTTGAAGAAGCTGTCTAACGATTCAAGCAGGTTTTAGTTAATATACAATATAGTTACACAGACCTAACCTGAGACGCAGATGAACTGTTCGATACTAATAAATGTACTCAGTTGAGTTGCTTTTCTAAATTTTAGCTAAATATTGTTGAACGATGTCCATTCAATAAACAACGAATGGCAATCTCAGATAACATTCTTCATTTTTTATATTCAGGCTGCAATTTTGTCTTATGTATTAGTAATTATGTGTTATGATTTGTGTCTTATGACATAGAACTATAGATCCGCTATCACAGGGTCCGTTCGATTTTATTACTCGGGTTAACCTACTAGAGTAGTCCAGGATAACTCGGGGTACTTACGTGAGGCCGATTTATCCGAACGGCTAGGGAGGAAATAGTTTGCTTGTTGGGTTTCACGTCCCACCGACAGTATTTCAGTCATTTGGAGACGATGTCTACTTGAGACAGATATAGTGCTGCCACACTGCAGTATCACGCCGTAGACATGTGACATAATACCACACCTAGTCACATTATCCTGACACCAGTCCAATCAGTCCTGCAACTACCCTTTTATGCTGAGTGCCAAGCAAGAGAGCTATAGCTGTACCATTTTTTACGACTTTGGTATGTCGCGACTGGGGATTGAACCCCAAACCTCCCGCTCCCGAGGCGGACGCTCTAACCACTCGGCCACCGGGGACGGAAAAATGATTGCCGGAAAAAAAACAGCTTATATTGTAGGATTTGTGGTGTAATTGGTTTTGAGTTCCATGTTGGATTTCAACTTATGCTGGCTTTGAATGATATCCTGTTTTTCAGCCGCATAATGCGACGAGGCCATGTCCCTCATATCATGATTCATATAGAGTCCGTGGGGCCCATGTATATTTTTTCTGACTTTAATAGTCATTTAAAAAATGAACATAATTGCCTAGTTGCTGGAAAATTTAATACACTCCATTGTAGTTCTTGTTTGTTCTAATCTACAAGTGTAACATGTTTCGGATAGTATCGCCCGCTTTACCTTGCTCACGGGGCAGGGTAAGGAAACTTAACACGGTTAACATCACCTGTCTTACCTGGGTTTTGACAAGTTATCACTTGGGTTATCCCGAGTTGACCCGAGTGTAACTTCCGAACGCGCTCAGATTATATTACTACCATAAATCTACTAAATTTTATCAGGCTACACAAACAAGGTATTTTATTACTCACGCCTACTTAAAAATCGTTTTCATATTCATTCTCTTTGAAACTGGTGAATAGTTGAGGATCCGTACGCCATCGTTTTGTCATGTTGCAAGTGTTTTGCCTTTTTATCGCGTAAAACCTTAGACCTAAGGACTAAGTCATGAGACCTAGCTCATAACATATAATACCTGACTCAGAACACAAAACGTCTAAGACAATGGCCCTAATAGGATTCCGTAGGTTTTTCATAGACCTACTCTCATTTGCAGTTTTTTGCAAGGTTCGAAATTTCCACCTCTTCTAGCGCAAATATTTTTTCCAGGTGACTTTGAAATCAACATCATATTCTGTTGTGCTGTCATCAAGGAACAGAATGCTGAAAACTGCATTTGAATCAGACTGCAACTTTTTGAGTTATGTGCAAAAGAGTGGTTTTAAGTAAAACGCACCCTCCCCCCACTCCCTAGCGGCAAAATAAAAAACGAAATTGATTGAAAATTTACAATTAGGTACCTGAAAGTGCAGCAAATAGTTCAGTAAAGTATACAATATGCATTGTTGGAACATTCTGTTTCGTAAATGTCACAATTTGAAGCTTAAAAACTGCTTTACAATTGTTCAAAAATGATTAAACTTTGGACTGCCGTAAAATGACCAAATGAAGCCCGATGTTCAAAAAATAAATATCACTGGAAATAATGTTACGCCCTACGGGTGCGCCTGCTTTACTCAACGTCAAAATGGCCCGTATGGAACACTGCCGGATCACTGTTGCCGGTCACCCTAGGTCTAAGATGGCCGTCTCTTGCTTTACCCCCGACAGGTCTCCAAGTCTTTAACTATCTGTTGTGTGGACTCCAACTTTAATAACTGAGTGGCTTTAAATTAGTAACTAGATCTAACAGGCCGTGTATTCTCACAGGGACTTAATAGTAAATAAAGACTTTTCAATGTTTACAAATTTAATAAATGAAAATAAGTAACTTAAATATAATATATCTAGATCTATATCACATCAGATATCACGACTCGAGGTTCACTCACAATCACAACCAGATGGCTGTATCACTCAAATGTAAATCTAAATTTACGTGTGCGATAACATAAACCGTTTCGATCAACCTGTAAGAACGTCGGGAAAATTGCGAGGTAGACTTCTAGATCTATTATTACCCGTTAAAATACTATAAATTTATAACAAAATGTACGGTGGGCTACAAGCTGACAATAAAGTTTTAAACATCAACGTATAGTTTACCAAGTATGCTTTACAACTGTATCGTTATCTAGAATAAGTATTTCTTATTAAAAAATAATCATAGAAATATAGGCTCAGGGCGCGACTGTGAAATAAACAGGATATTCCCTTATAAATACACTATTAAAGCATCGAACCTAAGTTTGACTGGGAAATGCACCACTTCAATGAGAAAAAATAAAACAGTCAAAATGCGGCCTAGCGTGGAATTCAGAAGCGTTGGAGTCCCCGAACTACCCGTGGACTCGGTATTTATACTAAACAGGGGTACACAGCCCACAAGTGTGAGGTTCACACCCCACACTGTGATCTGTAGACACACAGCTCACTGCGTGAACTGTGGGCTTAAAGCTCACAGAAATGGAAGCCTGTATAATACATGGCATTAATAACTCTTAACTTAATTTATATATAAAATAAATTATAAGAAAACTAACAATAACCTCGAAACTACGCTTCCTTGAATTTGACAGTTGATTCATGTTCTAATTCTGTAAATATTCTTTAAGAAAATCAAATATACCCGCCGATGCAGTTGCTAGGTAACTGCACACATAAAAATCAAAATGGCGGACGATGCTCACAACGTGAACAAGGCTAAATAACATAAGAAAAATACGATCCTTCTACCAAGTGATCGAATACAATAAGTGTGTCAAACTAAATTCAAACATGGAATAAACAATTCTGACAAGGAAATACTGACTAGATTTACATTAAATGCGGCTTAAAATGGATAAAGTACAGCCGCGAAAACCCATGACATCAACAGGATTCTACTGTGGAAAACATAGGGGGATCTCTAAAGTGAATGATTTTGAGAAAAACTGGCATAGTATTTTGAGTAAAGTTGTCTACCTGTAAATTTAACAAGGAGAACAACTTGCTGAATGTAGTGTCGCCAGTAATAAGCACCTAAAATGATTTAAATACATGCAAAGAATGACAGAAGAACAAATAATGTTATCCCTGTAGGGCATTACAATAGCTCTTCAAGAACTTTCACTTTTATCCAAATACTCTCAATAAAACACTTTTAGTTTTGGAGCTATTTTGGGCCGAATAAAAAAACAATGATAGATGGCCTAGATCTTTGCATTTTTTTAAATTGTGAGACCAGTTCAAACATAACAATACATATCATGTGAAAAATCATGAAGAATGAACAAAACATAAAGTCAGATGTCAAAACATGTTTTGAAATTTTAATTTAAAAATTAATTTCCTAAATTTTAGTGAAGTTTGACCGTTTCTAGAAGACAAACCATGCATTTCTCAAATTTGTCACCCAATATTTTGTGCGTATATTTCTTACAATTCATATGCAGTAAATAAACAGAATTATTTTATCTAAACTCAAACAAAAATAGGCAGGTTTTTCGTACACCTACTCTCATTCGCAGTTGTTGTTGTTTTTTTTTTGTTGTTGTTGTTTTTTTTATTTTTTTGTTGTTGTTTTTTTGCTTTTTGCAAAGTTCAAACATTCAACCTCTTCTAGCACAATTATTTTCCCGCACCGATACTTTGAAATCCATCATATTCTGTCATCAAGGAACAAAATGCTGAAAACCGCATTTGAATCAGACTTCAAATTTATGAGTTATATGCAAAAAAAGTGATTTTAAGCCAAACGTCCCCTAGCGGCAAAATGAGAAACAAAATTGATTAATAATTTTCTATTAGGTACCTAGAAATGCAGCAAATAGTTTAATTAAGTATATGATATGCATGGGTCAAACATTCTGTTTCTTAAATGTCACAATTTAAAGAATACTAACTGATTTACCATTGTTCAAAACAGGATCAAAATTTGGAATGCCGTAAAATTACCAAATCAAGTCCGATCTTCAAAAACTAAACACCATTAGAAAGAGCTCTTCAAGAACTAAAACTTTTGTTCATATACTCTATAAAATATTTTTAATTTTGTAGCTATTTTGGGCCAAAGCAAAAAATAATAATCGTAAAATAACCTTGACCAATGAAATTTCAGTAGTCAGTTCGCTGTGAAGTGTATTCCATGATGAATAAATGAACTTATCATCAATCCGGAGAAGACCTGAATAAAACATTTGGAGGTAAAATTTTAAAAATGTATTACATATCAAAACATAAATGTAGGCGACGATTTTTAGCGGAACATTGCGACATTACGCTGCAAAATTGCATTACATACGTAGAAAAAAATGGCATTAATACAAAAGGTGTTACATTCTTTTGACACATCTCCAAAGAAGGGTAAGATCTGTGTGGTGAATGTGCTCGATTATAAATATTCATGTAAATTTTGCGTTATTCTTTATCATGACCAACGGTAGACCGATTAAAGGAGACAAGAGGTGTCTTTACTTTATATTCTTCTCGTCGGAATTCAGTTTGGCATTCATTACTTCATAAACAGTAAAATAACTTATGAATAAATAATAATGAATAAAAGACAAGTTAATGAAGTGATATGGCATGTCTGGCTCACAGGACATTTAAAGTCTTGTAAGACCGTCATGCCTTTCAAAAAACTATAAATCAGCCATTACTGAATTGGCCAATGACCAGTGCGTTTTCCTAATGCATAGGAAATATTTTATACTCAAATAAGCTAACAGACGGAGTGTTTACTTTTAAGCCTAAATAAAAGGCCTAAGACTATAAGGGCCATTGTCTTAGGCGTTTTGTGCTCTGAGTCAGGTATTATACGTTATAAGCTAGGTCTTGTATGTCATGTCATAACACATAATTACTAATACATAAGTCATAAACATAAGACAAAATTGGTATTACTTACTAAACAATCTTCATTTTCACTGCCACCTCCTTTCTCCGCCATGTTAATCAATTGTGGGGTTTTTGCCGCACTTTTCATATGCACAAGTCATATTACATAAGACATAATTAATAACACATAATTACTAAGACAAGAGTCGTACAGGCTGCAAGTTTGTCTAATGATTATGAATTATGCAATCCGACTTAAATGTATTAGTAATTATATGTTATGACTTATGTCTTATGACATAGGAATATAGATTCAATATCAGATTATATGACTACCATAGATCAACTATATTTTATAAGGCTACACAAACAAGGTATTTTATAACTCACGCCTACTTAAAAGTCGTTTTCATATTCATTCCTTTTGAAATTGGTGAATAGTTGAGGACTCGTCCGCCATCGTTTTGTCATGTTGCAAGTGCTTTGACTTTTTATCGCGTAAGGCCTAAGACCTAAGGACTAAGTCATAAGACCTAGCTCATAACATATAATACCTGACTCAGAACACAAAACGCCTAAGACAATGGCCCTAATAGGCTTCCGTACCATTCAGACCATAGATATTGGTATTAAAGAAAGTTGCAAGAATATAATATTAACTTGTTGTTCTTTTTTATTTTCGTCAAAATGTATAACATATACGAGTATTTATGTTGTCTGGAATTGATCGAGGATATTTTTTAAAATGTTCAGTTAACTGTTTCAGACCAAATGTCATGTGTGGTGTTATATATAAAAAAACTCAAAGTCGAATGTAAAGTTTATTTATTCGTTTATAGAATCTGTACATACGGGATCAAGCTTATGCACCTCGACAAATAGATATCAAGCAACTCTAGCTAGCTAGCTTTTTTCTTCTCCATCATATCGGCAGCAGGTCCGATACCCTAATGATGAAAAAAGTTGCTTATTATTCGAAAATAATATTAATACTATCTCGGATACATTTCCTTCGAAACACATATTGGATTTGACTAGGGATTACCGGCTACAATGGATTACGTTTACGGAGGTTGAAGGTTCGAAACGCGGCTTTATGTTAGTCATGAGAAATTATGACTTTCATTCGTGACAGATATAAAAAAAATAATGATTTTTACAAACACCGTCTTTGTGAGTACAGTACATCAATATAAATGTCAAAAATAAATGAATATATCACAAGTATTTTATAAGTATAAACAAATATAAAATTATGTATTTATATAAAAAATGTTCAATATCTGTTTGTTTTTGTTTGTTTGTTTTGTTGTTGCATGTATGCTATAGGAGGATGTTGTTGTTGTAGTTGTTGTTGTTGTTGTTGTTTCACTTTATATCTTATATATGATATTCATCTAGCGTCTTTAATGAACAATAATGTATGTATATACTGGTATGTACTGTATATGTGTTACAAGGATTATTTTATATTTAATTTTAAATTGCTAAATATTAAAATTTCAAAAAAATACTAAAGATATATTGTTATAGTCATGTTTGAAGTTTGATTTAGCTTTCAATGTATACTTTTATCGATTTCTTTTATATTGAAAAACAAAAGTAGATATTTTGAGTATAAGGTTGTTGTTTTTGTTGTTTTTGTTGTTGTTGTTGTTGTTGTTGTTTTCATTACTCAATTTGTACAATATTATTCATGATGGTTAAGCAGAGCTTTATTAATTCAAAGATGGATTACAATATACATGTAAAACTGAAATCGAGGGCCGTTGCCAGATTGTTGGCCGATTTGAAAATCGTAAATAAATACTGGGCTGATTTCTAACCAACAGCGATTTCTAACCAAACACAGGCGTTGTGCGTAAATGATATCATACAAGAGACGGTTGTTATAAAAAAAGAAAAGTGGACACACTCGTGGATGTCGGCGTCAGTCTTGTTCAGAAAAGAACATAGCCACTGTTCAAAAACTCAAACCCCGATTTGTAGAAAAACTTGATGGACTTAGAAATGAATGCACGATTCATAAGAATAGTCCTAAATGGGGACCAAAACGTCTATCTATTGAATACAAAGTCTCCGATAATAAGTGCAAAGTTAAAAAAAAATGTTTGAAGAGGAAACCAATATGCTATTTCGGAAAGGTCGAAGGTCGGAAAAGTTCATCGATTAGCGCTCCGAAGGGAAAAAAAACGCCTGAAAACACGGGCTAGACAACAGACAACAACTTCTACTTTACGTCGTTTCTTACGTTTTGTAAAATTCGCAGTATTAAAATGAACATTCCGTAAATTGTTGCATCATTTATTTGTTATCATTCTCAACATCATTAAATTACGCTACCCAATTGTTTAATGCCTGCCCGTTCGAAAATCGCCCCACGATCTGGAAATGACGTGATCATTTTGACCAACAATTTCACAACAGCCCAAGAATTGGCCCAAGATCTGGGACCGACCTGCATTTAAAGTATTATTCTTTTGTTTGAAGATTTACTTCTATCTATATATTGTGTATGGCGCGTTTTGCATTTGCATGACTACAGGGCAATGTATTACTTTTCTGTATTTTCAATTTTGAATTGTACGTATATATAAATAGACACTCTGTAACAGTAAATTGGTTTTCAATCTCCTAATAAAAAAATAAAGAAATCGTTGTGTAATGCAAAATACATTTTTGGGTTCAGTACAAATTTTGAAAAAAAAAATATACTGATACGTGCTACTATCAATCGTATATGAAATTCTTGGTAGGAAATCAACAGCTCATCTATGATTCCTGATTTCATGGAAAAGTCACTACGACACTATGTCACTGAGGTTCCGAATCCACGTCACCATCGTTCTCACTATCTGTCTGCGCATGCGGGATAACTACCGACAACTTCCGGTTCAACCTTCTGCTCTTACTTCTTTTGCTAGAGGTTTGCGTCTTTCTTGGTGATTTTACATTATTTCTGGGTGACATCCTGTCTTTAATTGCATTTTTTGTATCATCATTTTGCTTGCTGAAAAACAATTATCAGAATCTAAATTGCATATGGCACCTCCATAAATGAATTCCATGAATTCCATTCTAAGCTGATGGTGTGATAGTAGAACATATAGAACTGAAGGTGATACATTACTGATGTAAAGTAAACAATTCTTACCGGTTTATGTCTAGACTATTTGAGTTTACCGTCGCCTCGACAGTATTTCAATCATATAGCGACGTCTAGCTAATTACAGGTGGAGAAAGACCCCGAGTGCACGGAGGCATCCGGGTAGAACCACCGACCTACCGCAAGCCAGCTGGAAGGCTTCCTCATATGAAATTTCGAATGTCCCTGTCGGGATTCGAACCCACGCGGTGAGGGGCTGAGTGAGTGCTTACGTCAGCGACTTAACCCTCTCGGCCACGGAGGCCCCTGGTTTATGTCTATATATAGCATATATGTCTATATATAGCATATATATCTATATATAGCATATAATATGCAATTTACAATTTAGACAATACTCACCTATCACCTGCGTATCTGAATTTCGTTATCTTTTTGTAACGAATTAATGTCCGTTTATTAAGTCTAAAATCAAATAAGTATAATAACGCATAGATACATGAATATACTAGTGTAATAGCTTGATAAAGAAAAAAAATGAATTAAACTTGATATATTAAGTTACTGATAGTGACTTTACAAAAGAAGATTGAAGATTTACAAGCTAAAGTGTGCACGTCAATAGTTAAAAGACAACATTTACTGAAGTGATGATATTTGTCTGCATGCACTACATATTTTACCTGTTAATACATAATTGTTTGAAAAAAAAAAACACAAAAAAACAAACAGCAATATGCATTGTTTGAA
Source organism: Solen grandis (assembly GCA_021229015.1). Lineage (NCBI taxonomy): Eukaryota > Metazoa > Mollusca > Bivalvia > Adapedonta > Solenidae > Solen > Solen grandis. The sequence continues at coordinate 501,882 of CM037779.1, forward strand.
ACTGGACAACGATCTGATTCGTTTACTTTTCAATTGCAAATATGCCGCTGAAAGACGTAATTAAAAAAATACATGTTTCCACTAACCTGACCGACCCTATTTTTTTTCATTTTTTTTTTTTTATTCCGACCCTAAACTTTTTTCGTAGCATTCGGTCTATTGTGGTTGCTAAAAGCTGTTTTCCGACCAACCGACCCCCCCCCTTTTTTTTTAAGATCTTAGTGGAAACAAACAATTTTTTCGCCTAATAGACCATTTCACTCCGAAATAAGACATAAACCTTCGTAAATCAACGAGCAATACCCAAACACCTAATCTACATTCCGATAATTAACAAATACTTGAGACTTTTCTCCAGTCACTGATTAGGCAATTTCAATCGGCGAATTATACCGGGTATTGTCGATCTCCTGGTAAACTAGTTTATATAGTTAACAAATTATAGTCTAAGGCAGGTAACTCCTACTGTCGATGTTTTGTGGTTTGAATCTACAATTTACGATTCATTTAATGTTAGAAACAGACCATGTGATCCATGCTGTGTAGACTGAAGAACGTGGTATAAAAGTTAAAATATACTGGTATCTATTTGATGATAATCAAATGAAATTTATTTGATTCACAAAGAAAAAAAAAAGAATTATTTCAATAAAGGCCATAAGGTGATATAAGGTAATACAATATTAAATCTTATTGTACGTACTGCAGCTATATAGAATGGTATACTTTAAATCTAATCTCGAATATTTTTATTCATTTTCAATAGACTTGAGCCAATCAGTACAGAATCTCCATTTATACGTTGAAAGCTTTGCAGCCGACCAATGCATTATACATCTTTTTCCCGTGCCAGATTTATTGATTTTGACATTTCACTCAATATAAGGAATATGAGCGTGTCTCCACATAATATTTCGTGTATTTATTAGAAATGATCGTTGACGCTCTAACTGCATAGTTTTACATTTTAGACTGACGCATTTGCCTTCGCCAACTCAGGAGATATTTTGTTTTTTGCCTCAGCTGTGTGCATAATTTCTTCTGTCAGAAATTAAAATTGAAAATTGTTACAGAATGTAAATTCTTCGTGCGAAGTGGAAATAAATTAGAAGAATTGACAGTTAATAACTTCATGATGTCAATCTGTGGAAAGATTTCATTTCTGAGACAAATAACCTGTTGTGCAATTAAGTCATAGCTGCTGATTTAGACATTTTAATTGTTTATCGATCAAAAAGAATATGTGTAAACATTACTGCGTCGTGCTTTTCATCTTGTATTTTTGCTTTTTTGTTCCTTTTTGCATTACATATTTCACAATCATTTCCCTTTTTCCTCATATCATTCAAAATGTATACCTTGTGCGTTGATTGGATCCAAAGAATGGAGAAGAATAGTTTGTTAAATGTTTATTAATACTAGCACGTAATTTTGATTATTCAACGACAAACGAAATAATCACATACAGGCAATACAATATCACAGTTATATCGCCATTCAAACCAAGTACCCATGAACAAATCACGATTTCCCTATGGCCAAAATTCTGTAACATATGAATGTCTGTAACATTGAATGTATCAGTATCCATCATACAAAACATTAATAACTGACAATTTCACCAAAATCCTGTGAATTTATAACACAGTCATAATCCTGTACATCAATAAACAAACCACAGTTATCCCTTACCATGTGAAGATATCACAGTATCCATCACCATAACAATGTGCAATATGAACTTACTTACCGATGAACAAATCACAGTTAACATGTGGCCATAATCCTTATCATGTGAATACATACAGTTTCTCGTCATTCTAGTACAATTCGCGAACAATCACAGTATCAACACCAAGTCCCGTCGCCACAATCTTGTTCCTGTGGCTACATAATAGTAAACACATGGTCCCATTTCATACTAGTATACATTTAACAGTACATATAACAGTATATATAACAGTACATATAACAGTTTATATAACCGTATATATAACAGCAAATTTGACGCACTACATCTCCGCCCCATAAACATGTACCCTGTAAATAAATCACATAACCCCTTCCGCCCTCACACAATCTTTTTTCTATGGTAAATTGAGCGAAACTCAGGTTCTTTTTTTTGTCATACAAAAATAGATCTAGTAATTTGAAATTTATTTCGATTCATCGCTTAAGTTAATAAACGTTTAAGTGGAGTAATGAACTTGAAAGTTTGAACCCTACAGGGGATGACCTTTGGAATGGGTCCTTCATTACCAAGGAAATAACATTCTGAAATATCAGAAACATTACCCTGATGCTAAAAAAATATAAACAATTGAAGCGTTCGACTTCTTTCTTGAAGCAAAACTAGTGAGTTTGTTCAAATAATTTCAACTGTATTTACATCATTACCATAAAAAAGAAAACGGCAAAGAAAACAATATTGTCACTGAATGAATATAAAGTGAATAACACGCATATGTGAGATATAAATTAAGTGAAAGTACAGTCATTATTTCGTGAAACATGAGAAGAAACCAGTCATTGTAAAACAATCGTAACTACTCGGTCATCTCCGGCGGTGCTCGGATACATGTAGAAATCCAATGAATGTGAAACTAAACACTTTCAAAATATAGGCGCAGATTGGCTGCATCGACACTGATCAGAATATAAACGTAATGTGAGTTTATTAAATAATCCATATTTGAGAAGCTATAGCAAACAAACTATCAGATATCCATTACAGTGTCCATGCAAGTGGATAGCATCGTGAGAAGCTTGACGTGAATTATGTCACAATGTAGCCATCTGACACGTGTGTGTTCAAATCACGTGCACGTGCGTATCGGGCGGCACGTGCTTCGGAAAACATCTTACTGGCTTTCCACCATTGCAAGCAGCATCTTCTTATAGTCGCCCGAACACTCGTTATGGATTGAATCCGCTAGTGATTTCTTGTATAGTTTCTGGTACCTCACTTTGATTTCTTCAAGGTCAGTCTGAAATATTACATGACATTACGGTAAAGTCCCTGTAATGGCTCCGCTACGTTTTGGACCACTTAACCTCTACCAAGATAACCAAGGTACCCAATGAAACATTAGGAAACCTTGGTTATCTCCGTGAAAGGCCATGAGGGCCGAACCTTAAAAGGTAGAGGACAGAAGATACCTGTATATGAAGGGAGAATGAATAAATATTCTGTAATTTTAATTACTGACATTTTGTGTTGATTTTTTTCAAGACAATGTTC
>CM037779.1:505222-555222 GCA_021229015.1 Solen grandis
ACATTACGCATTACTTATCCCACCCATCATATAATAATTAAACTACTATGTATACTTACAAGCCCAATACAGAAGACATGAAATGTGCAATGTCCAGACCGACGAGCGAAGCGATAAGAAGTCAATGGCCTATAAGTATCAAAACATCATTAAAATACAAACATCTACTGACTAATAACTTATTAAATATGAACAATTACACTGGAAACTATTTAAAACAAACACAAATCACGTATTTGATACCCCCAAACAATCACACAGAAAAATATCTGTCACTTAAAGTTATTACAATCACAGCATTACATTCGACTGCAATACCAATTTGCACACGCGGTAACGGAAACGAAAACTCATTTCAATTGGACATACTAATATATATATATATATATATATATATATATAGTACTTAATAACCGTACTGTATATACAGTACTGCATACTGTCCATGCCGTTTGACAGGGAACAGATTGATTATTTACCCACTGCACTATTAGGCCAACTGTTGCATGCAGAGGAAAGTTTATCTTTATATTGTTGGGTATCGCTGGAAATTCTAACCAATCATGATTCAAAATATCTCCGAATGGTATGCGATTGCGTCTCCAGCGTAGTTTCTTTTTACGTTACAGTTTATTAAATACGTTATCTCCAGCATCGACTTTCAACACATATTAATTCAGTTTCGACTTCCATAACGCAATCGTACTGATATAGACATGAAATTTATCACCATTTAGTGAAAAGGGAGAATGGAAATATTGGAATTCTATAAATATAAAGGTCTAAATATAGCCCCGAATTGTTTAAAATGTGTGCTACCATAGAACAGCGTTGCAAGCAACCCTGTTCAAAAAGGATCTTTCACAGACAGAAAGTAAGACTATACGACTCCACTTCTTGTACACATGATAAATGAACCTTGTAAATAAGCGCTGAGTTTCGGTATTTCAAAATGTTTTAACAACACTTCTTGGGTCTAATTATAAAATCTTGCAGTGTACAGTAAACATAAACGATAAACTTTGTATTCCTGTTCTGAGACGACAGTCAATATCAAAGTGATGTGGCGAAGGTTTTTGTCCTTGAGATATTGGCCCAAACTGCATGTAACTGCAAAGTGAATGATAGTGTTGTAATATCTTCTACTGATAAATATGCATACTAATTTAAAGTTATCGTTTTGATAGTTACTAAGTTACTAAGACATAGATAGAGAAAAAACCGTCAACTACAGATGCGGACTCCGATGTCGACGATAAAAGTGAGCGTGTTTGTATTTTTGATCATTCTAAACACCGTTTTAACAATATTTCAATCACAGCGGTCAGTCATGTTGAGCTATTTCAGTCAGGCCTGACGAGACAAGAGGTCCATGTGAAGCATACATGGTTTGAGTGTTCACTTAAGAATCAAGATCAATGTCTCATATATATTATTTTAGTTATACACAATTGAGTATATTCTTGGTATTGATTTTTTTTCACACCGTAGGCGGGACACACTTGTTTAATATCGCCACATGTTAAAGTTTAGGGTGTTCACTAAAATCGTTTTGATTACTGTAAAAAGTCACGTGACCCCTCCTGTTAATAATATTGGCATAAACACAAATAGAAATGTACCAGAATCTAGATTAAGTAATCTCATTACAGGAAGGACTGCAAACATCTAAATGTTATTAAACCACATTTGACTCTATATATGTAGGTAGAAACTGCTATGGTCAAAAGGTCATAGGCAGTTCTCGTAAAAATAATCATAGTGGTCTAAGAAAAACGAGAATTAATGTGTATGAATGGTATTATAATTAATCCGTTATATATTTATTTCTCTGGTAAACTTATATAAATATTCTTTTATATGTTTTATAATTATTGATAAATGGAATGTTGATATATCTAGTTTTTTCTCTGATGTTAATGAAGTGGATAAAATACATGTATATATCTTGATGTTTTGCTCCTATATATTGAAATTCGATATTATTATCTATATATATACATTTTCTGTGGAGGATCTGGCTCGATTTTCACCAACAATACTTACCGCCAAGTAAAACTTAAATTCTTAATCTAGGTAGATACACATTCCATCATTATTATTTTTTAAAATATACAAGTACATGTAAGCTGACATAAATAACTAACAAAAATTGTAAAGAAATGAAATCATTAGGTGTTTTTATTAAATACACAAGACAGGTGAAATTCGCTCCCATTTTTTTCTTAGGGCCGAGAATTGTTGGTGGAAATCTACCATGGTTTATAGATAAAAGTTTAAAAAGTAGATTTATTTATAAAACCAAGGCGAAAATGGTGATTTTAATTTATTTAATGCTTTTCGATGGATTACCTAGAAATAACAGTGGATTATATCCGGGTAAGTTCACAGTTTTGAACAGTGAATTTATCAGGAAAACAGTGATTTTTTAGGTATTTAAACCCGACCCAAAGTTGTGAACGGATCGGAGTGTAAATTGTGCTGGAATTTACGCAAGAAATGACGTCATAAATAACGTCACGCACGCGATATATATATATATATATATATATATATACATGTATATATTTGTGTGTGTGTGTGTGTGTGTGTGTGAGAGAGAGAGAGAGAGAGAGAGAGAGAGAGAGACAGACAGATAGACAGATAATGTGTGTTAAAATAGTAATACAGAGAGAGAGAGACAAAATGTGTGTTAAAACAGTAAAACACAATGTTGTTAAAATATGATACTCGCACGTATATTAACGTATATTATACAAACATCATATGCAGATGCTGACTTACTGCCCAAGATACGCCCACAACTGAAGGTATCCATGTCAACCCCGCTGTTTAATAATATGAACGCCAGCCGGGCTATAGACGGGTCTGAGGACACAGTACCGATAACTTGTTATTGCTGCAGTGTTACAGTGTCCCCTCAATCCTGGTGGAAACTGGAGCTGGGTCAGACGTATCCGATACGTGGTGTCAAACTTATCGGCGGGAGATATGGTATCAACAACAGTTGATGATAGTGATAGTGGATGAAAGCATCACTACACATTATTTTGGTTTAAAATTGAAATTATATCGCTTATCGCAAACTTCGCAGAAGTGTCGAGTAATACTTTTTAAATCTGTTTATGAAAAATGAATATCTTTTTTCCACTGGCACTTGAACCGCAGAATTGCAAATTTCATTGTAGTCTAGATTATCAAAAATATACATGTTCGGTTTTTTTCCTCCGATACTGAATATGGTAAGGAACGGATTCTGACATCACTTGAATACGAACGGCATAACTTTTTATACATGCATGCTACTATCATATTCTATGCACGGTTCGGTCAATCTGATATCCAATTAACACATGCTATAACGAATCATCGTCAAAAGGCAATCCTAACGAAGTAATAACGCGAAATATCAACAAATTGTACATTTCCATAAGTCTGCTTCACTACCAACATTCGGGTTTGGGGGGCGTATGTTGTTGTTGCAGTTGTAGATTTGAATCAAGCGATCTGATTGAACGACGTGACATTGACATTGACAGATTTTTTTGAAATTGCATGTGTAGATGTTTTAAATCATCCAATCAGAATCGACGAAAGAACAAACCGGAAGTTGATAGTGGAGCAGAATTATAAAATATACAAATTGTTGACATTTGGTGTCATTTCTTCGTTCGAATTGCCTTTGACAATGGATATATATTCAATGTGTTAATTGAATATCAGACTGATCGAACCTTGCATAAAATATAATGCTAGCATACATCTGTGCAAAGTTACGACCTCCGTAATCAAGTCATGTCAAATTCCGTTCCTTACCATGTTCAATATACAGTAAAGAGGGACAAAAAATCGTAATCAATATTTCAATGAAATTGGCATTTCTGCGGCTCTAGCGCCATTGTCTTTTTTGTACTATGAATATACATAGTATTGTTATGTATTTTAATGTATGAATGTTTATCTCTACGCAGACCCTACAAATATAAATTACACCGTCCTCCTATCAAACACGTCACATCCAGTAGCGGTGCTAAAAGATCCAATCTCGCTCCCTAGGAAGCAGAACATTTTTTACTGGAACCTGTCGGACATTTTAGCGTCAACAATCACCGTCCTGAGAGAAAATTCTCTTACCATATGTGAGATCAAAGTGTATGAAGGAGGTAAGTACTGGTCTTATCCGGGAAGAATTAGTACATTCACGATTGTATAATCATAACATTGTGTTAACCAATCAGCGTAAATCAGTTATGTTTAAATTATTTAGGTATAAACCAGAGTAAATATGATATTATTAAACATTTGTTTCAACCTATATCAGCAAGGTTCCGTTCACGGATCTCATGTATAGTTACAGACTGTGGAGTTGGATACTACGGCACCAGTTGTGAACACGAGTGTCACTGTGCCGAAAACAAACCCTGTAATAGAATCTCGGGCATCTGTTCCACACCCCGATGTAAACCTGGATGGAGGGGACATGCGTGTAATGAAGGTACATGTATCTTTTTTCAAACGTGAAAAATCCAACACAAATATTTGTTACTTAGATACAGTTTATATACTTGACATGTCAGTTACGAAAAACGACTAATGTACTTTATCGCATATCCACATTCCAAAACTTTTGTGTGTGTCAGGTCAAAATTTAACATTCAAATGGACGACGGGTGCTCCGTTTTAGCCCTATTTGTAGCATTTATGAATTTTTAAGCTATTCAAAACTGATTTTAACGACATTGATGAGCATAGACAGATATATTATTTGATTTGCAAATTCTGTATCATTATGCAAACAATATAATTTTATGTTAATCAAATGTCAAAACCTATTTTCAAATAAATCACTATTTTCCCTGATAATTAACAAAATTGATTACTTTTACATGTTAGTTATCTAATAAGCAACGGAGTAAATGTTTTGTTTAGTAAATACATGTATATAAAGTTATTTCTGTAAGATTGTTCATTGTTTTTTTTCAGTAAGTTAAATAATTCCTTCACATTAAATCTCATCATGAGATATCTTTTTTTCCTTATAAATATATACCAATATATAAAACAACAGCTTATTAAGAAAGCGGTTTTGTTTCATCAAACTCCTAATGAATTAAAATACAAATGTATTTTGTTATATTGCTCGTGTATAGTTTAGCATGTTAAATTCCACGATACAGTATAATATCTAATTAGGTAAGATAAGGGGTTGACTGGTTTTCATAAAGAAATCATAGTCAAATTTAAGAAACTATTTATCATCAAAGTTAATAATTTTTATGACAGCCACTATGATCACGAGCTGTGTGCTGTGGCAAGGTCCTTGTGTGGTTTTAACATATTAATTGCTAATAGATGATAACATACATACACTCAAAGAAATTTCTAAACGTCCACCTAGATTTTTAATAATTCTATAGAAATTGGTTATGCATTTAATTCAAACTAAATTATTTATTTCAAACGTTCATACGCATTTCAATTATAGTGACAAACCTACGGTTACCGCATTGGAGCGGTAAGTCGGGTCTAACCAGGTTAAAAGAGCAGTTGGGAAGCATTTTTTGCAACGCCACTTTTTGAAACGCAAATGCGAACGTACACACAGGAATCTGCACGAATCCGGCAAGATTTTCTCATATTTCATCAATATTATTACGTTCCTAAATTTCAGACCTAGCCTACCGACCGCACTAGTTCATAAGCTTTCCAAAGATGTACGCATTGTAGTGTAAGTCAACGTACACACTAAAAAAGAGATATGTCAACGTGCACAGTTTTTATTGTGTCACCTGCTGTAAGCAGAAGTGACACACAGGGATCACTTTTCCGTCGTCTGTTTGTCCGTCTGTCTATCCGTTACATTTTTTTTATTCTGCAATAATTCCTGCTCTTATCATGCTATTGAAATGAAATTTAATTTATAGACAGAAATTGACATGGGAATTGTCATGCACAAGTTCCATAACTCTAGTATTTTTATTGCGTTATTTCCCTTTTCATTTGCACTCTTCCTTTTGCACTGTTACACCTTTTTACTCTGTATAAACTATATAAGGTATTAAGATGAAACTTCATATATTAATAGAATGTGACTAGGAGAGGTACATTGTCTAAGAACCATAACTCTATCTGGCCGAATTTTGGAATAATCTCCCCTTTTATTTTTTTTTTCAATTTTATTGGGAGCATAACTCATAAACTATTCAAGGTATTGACTTGACACTCGAAATATAAAGAGTTAGTGAGATTGGGAAGTGTAGTTACCAAGAACCGTAACTCTACATGGATTAGTGTTTTAATTATCTCTCTTTATCTAATTTTACAATCAATTTCTGTCTAGAGAATAACTATTTACTATATATTTGAAAACTGTTCAAGGTATTGACTTGAAACTTCATATATAAGTAGATGACAACTAGAAATAATGCAGTGACTGAGAACTATAACTCTACCAAGTATGGTTTTTGATTATCTTCCTTTACTTTTTATAATTTTTTTAACTCATAAACACGACCGAAAGGACTTGAATCTTGAAACATAATATAAAAGCAAGTAGGAGCAGTGCAGATACCATAAACCATAACTCTACCTTGTCTGATATTCTGATAATCTCCCTTTATTTTATATATCAATTTCTGTCATGAACATAACTCCTGAGCTATTTGAGGTATTAATTTGAAACTTAAAATATAAATAGATAGTGAATAGCAGAAGTGTCATGATTATGAAATTGAACTCTGTTGGGTTCTCCATTTATATACTGAATAAAGTCTATATATTTGACATACTCCACTCATGAATGCCTTTCAGTTGACATCAATTATTTGATATCTAACCTGCTCAGACGGGGACATAGTGTTTTGAAACACATCTTGTTCTATAATGTTTCAGCAGGCAGGTGACACATGTGTTCCAAGGAATACTCTTGTTCAAAATTTGACCAAGATCTTTTTGCAGATAGTTTCCTTTATATGTCAGCTTTTAGGTTAAAGAAATCTTTGTATATGCGCTCCTTTTTTATTTAAATACGAACTTACACTTTTTTCACTGGATGTCACACAATCATTACACATTTGTTTATCTCATCAGATCAACCTGTAGAAGCAGGAATAATACCTCTTTCAAATATTTTTGCACATTTATGGCACTTTTTGGACTAAGAAAAATGTTTAAGTTTTGTTAAACAAGGTCATTATCTCCCCCTCAATTTCTCACTGAACCATTTGATGTATTGCTTTGAACTTGGAATACATGTTAATGACTATTACCTCTACTTGTAGGCAATAGTACACAAATCTTGCATTGATTTTGATATAATTATGCTTTTTAATCTTTTCATACTAATTCACTTTTTCACTGAATCCTTTGAGATAAGCTTTGAATATTGGAATATGTGTTCATTGCCTTCGTTTACTTTTTGATAATACAGAAATTCTTATTTTGCCCTTTATTGCAATATTTCTTTTGACAAGCTTTTGTTTATATTTAGAAAATGATCTTCATATCGATATATGAAAGGTAATTTCCGTGTATCTACAATATAATAATATAATAATTGTAGATCTTTTTTTACTGTTCATAAGAATGTCAACTCAAATACTAAAAAAGAATTTATCGCACACATTTTACCTAAACAATTTTCGTTACAGTCAATACTACTTCTTTTCTCTCAAATACCAGTCATATGTGTAAATTTCTTTTTGTCTTTTCAGAACTATTATTCTCCCGTTGTTAGTATTAGTCTTTGTTGGGCGAAAACGTGTTTGCAACATCATCATTCGTACCAGTAATACATGACCATTTTACATTCACGTGTAACTTTTTTCTGAACTCATTTAGATTAATACTTGACTCTTGCCTATTCCCCCAGCAGATATAATTGTTAAAGAACTTATAAATCTATGTATATTATTATATTATAAACATACGCTTTGTATCAGTAATAAACTGGATAATATACATTACATACTGATATTGATATAAAAAAATCGACATAAAAATATTATTAAAAATTTAAAAGGACAGGAGTGCATGTACAACGTTTGTTTCAAGGAGACTATAAGCAAATAAATCTTAGTCAAACAGTGTTTGAGTAAACATTGTGTACGTTGACATATCCCTTTTATTAGTGTGTACGTTGACCTCCTTATACTACTACCTTTTTCGATGTTTTTTTTTGTCTAAATATATGTAATCGGAAGTATGTTTTCAAAACTGTTGCAACATAAGCATGGTACTTTTGGTCGTTTTTGTTAAATTTAGCTGCAAGTGTGTACGTTTGCATGCCGTGTTTAGAAAATATTGTTTGAATGTTCTCAAAAAGTAAAACATTCCGGGAGACAATGCGTACAACTTTGGAAAGCTTATGAACTGGTGCGGTTGGTAGGCTAGGTCTAAAATTAAGGAAGGTTATAATATTGTTGAAATATGAGAAAAACTTGATTCTTGCAGATTCCTGTACGTTCGCATTTGCGTTTCAATAAGTGACGTTGCAAAAATCGCTTTCCCACACTGAAAGAGGCCCATATCTCGCACTTTCCGAATGTTTTTCTCTGAGACGAACAGTGTAAATATAAATATCACATCGAAGGAAGAGTATTCATTTTGATTATGCTTGATCTCTCTGGTATCATGGCCTAACAAATTTCTAGAAACAAAAGCTGTAGGTTACTCAGATTGAAAATGGAACATAAGTCTCATATTAGTTATCCAGTAATGGTTACCTGTTTCCCAAAATTTGAAGAAAAATAAGATACTCCATGTCATATATATTGTATAAAACTAAAAAAGGACTCTTACTGTTTACATGAACTAATATCTTGTAACACAGGACTGTTCATACCAACAATACGATATCTTGTAAGAATGGTTTACTTGCACTACAAAAGGTCAAAGGTTTTGGATTAAAATCATTTTCTTTTGTTGACTGCAAGTCTTGATTTTCATTACCCCCACAATTCAGAAGTATGTCCACCCTTTCAGCTTGTAAGTGGGCTGTAAAGGATCACTTCCTGTAATCATAAAACAAGCGCTTAGTAACATGAGTTACGAGTACATTATCTGTTCCTTTGTGCATTATAAATATCCCAATATTATGTGATCCCTACATTCGTCTGTGATAGTTTGCTTTTTGCCTGTCATAAACAATATGTTTTTATTCTTTATACATGCTGGAAAGATTGAATTATTGCAAACACTACCAATTCTTTCATTAAAGACTATGATAAACTAATGAGCAATTCTGACATCATTTCCATGTCTATCCTTGTCTTATGTAATCATTATTTTCTATTGGACAAGTTAAATAACATCTTCATGCCTGCCTATATCAGGTCATCAATGATGAAAATGAGATTTCCCCTTTTTCATGTTTTCATTTAATTTCTTTGACATTAAATTACGTGAAATCTGTAATTAAATCAATTTCGTTGGTACATATATTCGTGGAACCATATTCTAGAAATCATGAAGTCTATGAAATAAACAGTTTTCTTGGGGATAAATATTCATGGATAAAGTCATCCACAAAATCAACGAAAATTATTTCCCCGCGAAATTTAATGGTTATACAGTATTCATAATATTGATGTAATTGACATAGTTCATTGCACAACATTTTTAAAATAAAGTTAAGAGTTATATTTTGTCATTAATATTTCACCTTTTAAAACCGTGATAAACATTTTTTTTTGTTATTGTACATTATATATTTGTGTACAAATATTGCCAATATTTTTTTATGCTCGATACTAAAAAAAAACTATCAATAAATTCTATGTAATGCTAATGCTGTCACTTTTTAAGTTACAAAAAAGTAACCTCCTGATCAGGAGCTCATCCTATGAGATCATTTTTGTCACCTTCTGTAAGCAGAGGTGACACATAGGGATTACTTTTCCGTCGTACACCCGTCTGTCTGTCTGTCTGTCACACTATTTCCGTCACGCTTCAGCATGTGACACATGTGTTCTAAAGAACACTCTTGTTTATGATTCCCATTTAACTTTTAATCAATTAAAATTGATTTTCATTAAAGTACCTTGTTGTTTAAGTAAAACGGTTACAGCCGTTTCACCGATACCATTAATTTTGTGGTAGTTCGGCCCGTTTCGTTAACGGGAGATCATTGCTTAAATACCAGATGTAGTGCTACACCACTGTAAAATCACAACATAGAATCACCGGCAAAACAATTCTTGATTCATTTTATGATAGGTGCAAATCATACCAGTAGCAGTACAATATACCAGTAGGCTACATTTTTAACGAGTTTTTGTATATCGATGTAATAATGATATTTCATAAATTTTTCTTTTAATTTAAAATATTCATACATATATCTAAAAAAAGTTACATTTTAAAGTAAATTTAGAATGTCAGAGCCACTTTATTCGGGCCAACTGTTTTAACAACTGCCACTGTCGGTACACGTGACCTGGGACTGAGTGATCCTGGATGGCATAAATTCTCACGTGACCGGGTATATTTAGTACGCTATTGAAAAGAAGATGCAGATGTGAACTGGATTTGGTATGCATGGGCAGTAAGATGAATCCTCTTTGCACATTTCTGTAAGAATAGCGGTCATTAGGCTTTGATAATTTTATAATTGAGTAGGTTGCCCTGTTTCTTTTTCATGTGTCTATGTCCCTGTATACTACAAAAAATATAAATAAACTTTTGTGTTTCACTTGCTATCGTATATTTATGATCAACCTGTAATTCTTAATTTTGAAGCTAAAGCGAACCTTTTATTTTTCAACATGTTTGCATAATTCATTGAACTGATTTTCGGGATTCATTCATTGTGAAATAACAATATATCGCTTAGCAGTCGGATAAAAGAATACCACAATATAAGGGGTTTCTTGTTGTTTGCTATCAAACCTAAAATGTTCCAGCTTCAAGTTATATAGTAAACACCATTTATATAGACACAATTTATGTAGACACATGAATTCGCTACGTAATTGGAAATGGTTCGAGGTATTCACCCATCATGACCTTAACTTTTACATTACAGCAACACCAGATCTGTCTTCAGAATTAACTCAAACAAGAAGTCAAGATAGCTCAGACAATGTGGGACTCGTGATAACCGTTATGGTGCTGGCAGTGGCATGTGTTGCCCTGATTGTATGCGTCATTGCATTATGGACAAAACTTCGGAACACACGGTAATATTTACAAATTATGTAATTTTACTAAATTCTACCAGACCCCTCATAAATAAAATATTGCAAAGCTGTTTATGTGAGCATTGAAAGTTAAAGCCACTAAAATCATTGACATATGTCATCACATTTACTTACAGAAAGAACACAATCGATAAAAGTACCAATAGCGGCTCCGTTCCGGATAATTCTTATGTAAATGAAATGGTCGAGATGGCAGCAACGAATGCATATCTTCCTAGAGTCCCAGAGAATGACCATCAATCAGTGGTGAACGTTGACGGTGTCAGTGTAGATGTACACTCAGACTACCAGAGCCTGTATCACAGAGACAACACAGAGGGGGCATATTCCCAGTTGGATGCTGTCAACAGACCTGATTCTGCCGATGGCCATAGTAAATAAATCTAGCAAACAGACTTAATAAAACATGGTGTACTTAGAAGACTTATATGGCACTGTCAAACATTCAAACAAGTCTCAGTAGTCGATTACACAGTTCAAAGCAATACAAAGCACCGAACTACAATGTTTGTCCAATTGATAGTAGTTAAGTCCCCATGGGACTTTGTTTTTGTAAGACAGGCACACGCTACTTTAGTTTTCATAGATAATGTAATTTGCTATCATAACTTAATATGTTTGTGTAGGAATGAGCTTATAATATAAACACATTTATATATAAATATATATCAAGTAACCATAAGGCGCTTTTCTGTCACTTCTATTAAGCTTAATGCATGTTACGTATCAATATTTGATTGTTGATATCATTGTTAAGTCATATTTCACTTCATTGGTGATAGGAAGAAAGGTGAACATTCGTAAGTAAAGTAATTTTTTCATGACTGCATGTTAAACAAAATAGATCTAACAATGCCAATAATATATCTAGTGAAAATTTAGTAAATTGAGTTAAGCATGTACTTAATGTTAATTGTTGTCGAATAAAAAGCATGACATAGGCATAACAGATTCAGATATTTCATTCGACTTCAACCATCACAGTTCTTTGACATAATAACTCTAATTTCACACAAACTAGCTTTTAAAGCACGAATTTCAAAGAGTATCGGAAACATATTAAACATAAATCATTATTTGAACTCAAGCCGTCAGGTTGCAATCTCTATGGATTGATATTTAGGTAAAATTACATCATGCCTGCTTACTTTTACAATTTGCTCACTGATACCGCTATTGTGCTTACTGGGTATGCTGGCACTTTCACCTGGCTTGTAGACAATGATAGCATGCTTGCTGGAAGTTACAACTTGTATGTTGTTTTGACCCTGATGGCTATATTATAATTTCATTTGGCTGCATGACAGTGCAATGTAGCGTAATGAAATATTAAAACATACCGGGACTGTATATAAGCACTGATATTTCAGCATTGCCCGGTTACAGTTCTCCCAAAACAAAATACACGACGTGACCACACATTTCACGTCACATGTTGATACCAGGGGGCGCACGGTTGTAGTTTTCACAAAAGACAACGGATATCTCCGGCCTATGTTGGATGCTTAAACCATTTCCCGTCAGTTGTGTCCCTTTGTTTCAGTTACTCCATTTATTTATCGCTCAGTTAAGTTTTATCACTGCAACAAAAAAATCAGCGTAACTGTTAAATTTTATGTAGCTTTTAAGGTTTATTAATTTGGCTTTGACTATTTGACCCATTTTACAATGTTTTTTTTTTATTATTGGAAGAAATACATACATCGCCTTTCAAACAATTCTACTAGTAGCCTAAATGTTTAGTCTCTGTGAGTAGATTTATTTGATACAGTGAACCATCGGAAGTGCTAAGAATTGAACTATTCTGCACTAGTCAGTTGCAATTATTGCACCGTAGAGGAACTGGGTATGAGAGAGGAAATGGCCGTGTTTTTACCTTCCATCTTTTCACACAAGACGGGGCGACTACAGGAGTTATGTGTTGTCACTGAGAGGCAGGATTTGAAAATACATAAATAAAGTGAAAACGAAAGAGGAAGTCTGGTTGTTGTTTTATATTATCTGTATATATTTATTGAAGTAAAACATATTAATAGATTATATCATTATTACATGAAAAAATATGACCTATGGGTCTAACAAAGTTAGAAATGAAATATAAGTCTAATTGTACTAAGAGTTGGATTTGGTTGCTTCATTTTTTTTTAGTAAGATTGATACATAATGATATTCTTTTTGAAATAGTAACGACTAAGGATTCGCCCCATAACAACTCACCCCACAAAAGTGAACCCCAATCCCCCCCCCCCAAGCTGCACTGGTCACATACTTTTTTCTAGGCAATAAAATCCCTTGATTACATTTTGTATGTGCTGGCTAGAGGAAGACAAAATACTAAACCACCCGCAAAGCCACTTGACCAGCCAGACTCGTATTGTCTTTTATCCAATGCCCCCTGCTGTAAATGTGTAATAGGTGATCCGAATCTGCAGTTATCCTACGTATGCAAACTGAATGACATGTTCACTGGTTGACAGACATAGTGATACCAGACTTACATGTCGTCTGCTGAGTAATCTAATAATTGAAGAAAAATAGGCAATTACCAAAAATTTGAATCAGTTGAAATTATGCTACAGAGATGCAGTTTAATAAATAGCTTAAACAAATAGGTAAGTATAGAATAAGCCGCTAAAGACAACTAATTTGGACATTAAAATGTAATTGGCATCGAAACAACATTTTTTACTAGTGCACAAAAGAATGAAAAAAAAAATGTAATTGGTTATAAGCTAAACGATATTATTCTTAGTATTCTGCAGAGAAACTAAATCAGAAAAGGGTTGTGTTTTTAAATTCATCTTATCTCACTCCTCTAAATATTTTCTGTTTCCTAAAAGGAATAAATACAAACTAAAGCTTATATTAGACACCGCCATGTTTGCTTCATTATTTTTAAAAATGTATTTTAAATATATATATTAAAACTATAGAAGATGAAAAAGAAATTAAAAGACTTGAAAATTTTAATCAGCCATTTTTAAAGGGAGGACGCCCCGGACCGCCCCACCCCTAGCACTCACATCACATTCAGATTTATCATATTAAAAATCACTTCTATCCCTAGATATCCTTCAGAATGCATCTCCATCATACTTAAAACATATTTCCAGGGGTAGGGGTGGGGGCGGCATGCCCCAAAGCCCCAAGCACTCACATCATATTCAGATTTTGTTCCCCTTCCCCACTCCCCAGCGGAAAGATTCTGAATCCGGGCCTGATATATAGTCAATACATTACTGGTAAAAGGTGTTATTAGCACACGGTGACCGACTGCCTATTGGTGTTAATCTTTACTTGTAAATAGACAAAAACATGAAAATAAATAAAGTTAAGACAAATAACAAATTGAACACGAAGTATCTTTTAAAAAAAAGATATTTGGCGTAAGAAAAAAAATAAAGAAAGTAAAAGTGTTACAATATATTTAAGATAATAATGCTGGCAAGTTTTAAATGGTCTGTGGTTTTAAAATGCTATTAAACGAATGTGTTGCTAAATTCATTAGATATAATATACTAGGAAGTGAAAAAAAGTAAAAATGTAATACAAGCGAATTGTTAAATAGTTCATTCAGTGGAATTCAATCTTGGAGCCCCTAGTTCAGAAGACGAGCACTTAACCAACTGCGCAAACGGAGGCTGATGCTATTGTAATGTGTACTTCATTTTGTGATTCCCTTATCATCATTCTCGTAACATTTCGGACGTGTTGCATTTTGAAGACGGCCGAGACTATCCGTTTGTGTAAACGTCTTATGCAGGTTTCCCAAAGTTAAAATTGCCGCAGTCTATAAATAGAGACTGTGACGTTTACTGAACACGCTATTGAAACACAGGGGTTCGAAGTTGCATTGGGTGTATCATTTCGGTATGATTCTCCCAATGCAACTTCGAACCTCTGTTATCAGCAATTGATTGCTTGTTTTGGTACTCTGCTGCTCAGAGTTCGGTTTGTAATTTAACATTGGAAAAACATTTGTATAAAACTATTGAAGGAATTTGTTCATATATAACACAAAGTATCAAACAACACTTTCAAGCATGTGCCAAACATTCTTGAAAGCTAAATTAAAATTTTATCGGTACTTTATCGGTACGGTACTTGGCTATTATAATGGGGCCAAAACTTGAACAGTTGGTGGTAACGCGAAAGATGCTTTGGAGAGACCAGGCAAGCCTTCCTTTTAAAAGGATTTAATATATTTCCATTGGGATAAGAATAAATGAATGGGAGGTAATTCTAGAAATCCGCCTTGTAGACAAAATGAAAATAACAAAACTATATCATATATCATATAAAATATAAACAATTATTCCAGCACTAATTAAGCCAAAAGATTATAATATAAAAGCCTAAAATCGTTGCACTATATATGGCCTTTGTTAGCTAATTTATACACTGCGAGTTTTACGTTTTCTTAACACTCACAACTGTTTGTTTTTTCAAATGTTTAGTTTTTATGTTTGAATTTTTCAACTGGTCGTTTTATATGTATAAATAGGTAGATTAAATTATTTGCCAATTGACAATCATGCAGAAAGATATACACCCCGAACCTCCCATTTAACGACGGAATATCCACTTGCACTAGAACCGCAGAATTGCAAATTTCATTGTAGTTTTGATTATCAAAAATATACATATACGACTTCTTTTTCTCCGGTACTGTATATTAAAACATGGTAAGGAACGGATACTGACACATTTGATTAACAATGGCGTTACTTTGTACACATGCATGCTGCTATCATTTTCTATGCATGGTTCGATCAATCTGATATCCAATTAAAACATACTATAACGAATCATTGTCAAACGGCAACCCTAATGAAGAAATAACGCGAAATATCAACAATTTGTACATTTTCATAAGTCTGCTTCACTATCAACATCCGTTTTTTGTTTTTGTTGTTGTAGATTTGAATCAAGCGATCTGACTGAACAACGTGACATTGACATCGACAGATTGTGGCAAATTGCATGCGTAGATGTTTTAAATCACCATATCAGAATCGCCGAAAAAACAAACCGGAAGTTGATAGTAGAGCAGACATAAAATGTACAAATTGTTGACATTTGGTGTCATTTCTTCGTTAGAGTTGTCTTTTGACAGTGTTTCTATGTTCCATGTGTTTACTGAATACCAGACTGATCGAATGGTGCATGAAATATAATGGTGGAATACATCTGTGCAAAGTTACGACCTCCGTAATCAAGTCGAGTCAGATTCCGTTCCTTACCATGTTCAATATACAGTACAAAAGGGGCAACAATAAATCGTATTCAACATTCGGATGAACTTGGCATGTCTGCGGTTCTAGAACGAGGGAGAATATCCTAAAATAATTTATACAAATCAATGAAACGAGTGCTTTTTCGAACTTGTCGACCAAGATTTCATGGGTTCAAGAAATAGGTCAAAATCCATTTTATTCAGCTTACGCCGAAAAAAGTGGAAGAAATTATTTTTTTGATATCTATACATATTCGATATCCACGATAATCTTTCCGGCAAATAATTATTCAAATTACGGAAAACACAAGACTACTTGAACATAGCGCCCCCTGTTATCAAAATGTGACTTGCAATTATGAAATGACAGTATGCGTACTTCTACTTTTCCTAGTGCCTGATAACATGTTCCATAGTTGTTGGTCGCTTCGGGTATTTTGTTCTTGGATGCATTACAAATTAACCAACATAACCACAGCATGATGAAATATACCATTACTCTAGACTGAACTGTCATTCAGTCAAATGGAAATATAATATAGGCATCATGGCCTAAACGACATACAAGTTTAAGCTTCCAGCAGGCATGGTATCATTGTCAACAAGCGTGATGAAAATGCAAACATGCATAATAACTGTACCCGTAAGTAATGAGTAAATTGTAACAGTTAGCAGGCATTGATTAATCTTTACCTAAATATCATTCCATATATCTCAGTAGTTAACCGAGATATCACGACGAAACAGACATTAAAAGTTTGACCCCTTTAAACCTAAGCACCCAAGTCGGTCCTTTTGCCGACTGACCGTTCCAAGGTGGTAACAGTCGGTATTTCTCTATTTTAGGTAATGTCCTGTCTCAATTTTTTCCCATTTACATACACCTTCTTCTGGAGTAGGCTCAAATTTTAATATATATGAGATTTCTCACAGGATCCTTTTGCCTCTCGTTATTAAGTAAATGGTAATTCTCTGTGGAATGAACGCTCGATTTTCGACACATACTTACGTATGTACTTAAAAAGGCCAATTTCTTTCAATACATTAATGTTTTGATTCTTAATCGACGAGAAAAAAATGCAAAAGATGGCAGTGCGATGTGTTGATAGCAAGACGGTCTGTAACTATATACAACATTTAATAGGAGATTCGTAAATTCAATTCCCTCGGGTCAGAAATTACAGGCAAGGACGAGGCTGCCTGAAATTTCTGACCCTCTGGTGAGATATCCCTATCCTACATGAACACTCATGATGGATTCTTATAATTTTGCCCTTTGTATCATAATATATCACTTTTATAATTTATGAATAAGTGTCAAGCAATAATGGTTTATTCGTAGGAATTGTTGCAGTGTATTTGCTTTTCAAATTTTATGACGAACAGGAGAGGAAATGAATGAACTTTCACTCGCTGTGACATCAGTTTTGTACTTACGTCGATGGCGTTATGATATAGCGGCAGCATGCGCTGGGTAGCCTGTAGGGACTATTTTGTTTTAATTGTAGTTTTAGACAAAAGCATTATATTTTCTGTTATTTGTTAAGGATATCCTAGACATATATCGATATACGTGTAACCCGGGGTTGTCAAAATGATGAACAATGGGTGTCGATGATAAAATACTTAAATGTATGTTGTCTTCAGACGACGACAGACAAATTTACACGAACAGTAAGGAAGCATATAACATAGAAATGAAAGCAAAATAAAACATCGTGATAAAAATACAATACGAAATTCAATACGCCAGAGGCTCGCTTAAAAACATTTTCATGAACTCGTTTAGTAAAATATAATATGAAATAACAATTAATGTCAGATCCTATATATATTAGACTTGACTTGACTATTTGAGTTTACCGTCGCTTCGACAGTATTTCAGTCATATAGCGATGTCCAGCTAATTACAGGTTGAGGAAAACCCCGAATGCACGGAGCATACGGGTAGAACCACCGACCTACCGCAAGTCAGCTGGAGGGCTTCCTCACATGAAAATTCGAATGACCCTGCCGGGATTCGAACCCACGCGGTGAGTGGCTGCATGAGTGTTAAAGTCAGCGACTTAACCCTCTCGGCCACGGAGGCCCGTTTATATATTGGAGCCAGATTGACCATATCCAATACTATTCGCCATGAATCATTTCTTTTTTATCTCTTTATTCTCAAAACGAACATTTTTTATTCATCAAATCTTCATTCTTTAACTCGCTTTATCAGATATAAGATTTGTTACTAAACATGACATTATTGTCCTCAAGCAGTGAGGCCATATGCTAGCATGTTTTCCTGTTTAGACGTTATCGTGACATAATCCACGTACGTCTTAATACCGGCGGTGTCAAGATAATGTGACTGGGTGTGGTATCATGCCACATGTCTACGGCGCGATACTGCAGTGTGGCAGCACTATATCTGTCTCAAGTAGACATCGTCTCCAAATGACTGAAATAATGTCGGCAGGACGTTAAACCCATCAAACAAACTTAATACCGGCAATGGATTTTTTCACTGACGTCCAACACGTTCATTTATCTCTGATAAATTACCTATAATATAGGACATACCCAGTGAAGACTGTCTGGACAATAGTGTACTGTTAAAAGCAATTATTGTGGTTATATCATTAAGTTTCCTCAGAATAATATATTCTTTCAACGAATGATATTTATATAAATCAGCAGAACATAAACAAAACGCCCGAAAGAAATCTTGTGAAGTAACATTTTATCCAGGACCGCAGATAAGGAGGCGATCTGAGCAAACTTTTATGCTACCCATTTGAGAGATTAAACAGATCAGTAGGCAGCCACATTTTAGTGTAAACCTGTTGAACTTCCTGTTTGATCAGATATGTATTTATTCAAGGTCGTATTGAGTCATTCTGTATATCGTCGTATACCGTTTCTCTGAAGCGAGGAGGTTTCTTCGTGATTTCTCGAGCTCGGTATTTAAAATTCTCATTACACCTTCCGTCGCTTTTCTTTCAGACATGAGCAATTAACATCAAAACACTTAAAAGGTGTAATGTCATTGATAGATGAGATAAAATGTTCCGTATGTTTGTAGAAATCCATAATATATTGATCTTTAAAAAATCCATAGTTTATTCAGAGACTTATAAATAGAGATTATAAGTCTCTGGTTTATTTAAATACAGATTAATAGATGTGTTTAAACAAAATTAGTTTAACAATATTAGTTTTAAAATATTTTAAGTAGCTATAAATGCTGTAAATTAGATTATGGAGCAGAACCATACTTAGATATTTAGGTCATCTTTAGCTAGATTTAGGTTAAAAGGAATAGAGTTTATAGATACAGTACAATCTGCAATGCTTGGGATATTGAGGACGAATATCATTTTATAGTATAGTCTGTATCAATTGGGTGCTAGCATGATGGCGCGACACACTCATACAGTTTTTCGCCTCTGTCGTGCCTAAGTTATAGCTTGCGGAAGGTACAAATGCATGTATTAGTCATTTCTATAGGTTTAATTAAATATTTTTTTCATCAACATATATAGAAACTTGAGAAGTAAACAGTGTGTCCCATTTAAATCACCGTGTATATTGAGAGTTTATTGGTGTTTTCACTCCACTCGCCACATACCAAAGTGATTAAAAAGGTCTGATATATATTTGCTTGGCGCTCAAGACTCAAAAGTAATAACAAAACCAGTTGGCCTAGTATCAAGATAATGTGCATGCATTTGATATCAAGCTACTTGTCTGCTGCAAGGTATCATAGTGGGGCCGCAAAAGTATATATGTCTCGTGTCGAAAAAAACATGTAAGAAGAAATACTATCGCTAGAATTAAACATTAAGGTTACACAGATGTCGTTATCATTCGGTCACCAACATATATTAACCAAATTATATGAAACATGTTTCAGACAGATCTCTCTAGGAAACCTTAACAGAGCTGTTAAATTGTAGACAAGTAAGAATTTTAGGCACGTTTTTATAGACACGAAGTAATAAATCAGGAATATTACTATATTATCGAAAACGACTTGATCACAGTGAATTTAGATGTGGCATCTAAAGTGTTTGCAATATTTTTGATTTGACTAAATGGCCTATGTTTTGACCCTACCTAAATTTGCACTCATCTTGTCATCTTGGATTTCATGCAGACAACATTATTATCAAGTTTTATGAAGAATGGGACAAAAATGTAGACTATACAGTGTTTTTTATGATTTGACCTGGTGACATACTTTTTTGACCCCACGTGCCCCAGTTTTGAACTCATCCGAGATTTTATGTAAACAAACATTCTGACCAAGTTACATGAAGGTAGGGCCAAAATTTGAACTCTAGAGTGTTAAACAAGATTTTTTTGTTTTTTTTTTTCTAAAATTTCACCTAGTGACCTACTTTTTGACCCCAAGTGTCCCAGTTTTGAACTCATCCAAGATTTTATGTACACAAACATTCTGACAAAATTCCATGAAAATTTAGCCAAAATGTAGCCCCTAGAACTTTCGACCTAGTTTTGAACTCATCCGAGATAACGTGTAAACAAACATTCTAACCAAGTTGTTGCATGAAGGTTAGGCCAAAAAAAAAAGGCTTCTAGAATGGTCACACGGTTTTACTAAGATTTGTCCTGGTGACCTACTTATTGACCCCATTTGACCAACTTTTGAACTCATCCGCGATTTCATGCAGATAATTATTCTGACCAAGTTCAATGCAGTTAGGGACAAAATCGAGTGTGTTCACAAGGGTTTTCTAAAATTTTATAAGATCTGAATTAGTGACCTAGATTTTGACCCCACATGACCCAATTTCGAATTCATTCGAAATATCGTAAAAACAACATCTCCTGACTAAGTTTCATGAAGATTTGGCCAAAACTGTGGCCTCTAATGTGTTCACAATTTTTTTTTATAAGATTTGCCCTGGTGACCTAGTTTTTGAACCCCATGACACAATTTCGAACTCATCCGAGATATCATGTAGACATACATCCTGACCAAATTTCATGAAGATTTTGCCTCTAGAGTGTTTACAAACAATGTTAACGACGGACTACGCACGACAAACAAAAGTAGGTCACAAAAGCTCATCCTGAGCACAATTGCTCATATGAGCTACACACACACACACACACACACACACACACTGAAACGCCTTTAAAAATTAAACTGAACTCATCTATTCTAGCCTTTAGTATTTTAAGGTATACAGTTTCAGCACGAGATATTAACCCAATTCATGTTGAGCAATATTGTAAATTATAGGATACGACATGCAGCAAGATACCCCGGTTTCTCTGGATAGATAACAGATCTTTTGAATACGTGTTTATATGATAGTGGGTTATAAACTTCCTGCTTGATTAATGTGATTGGATATATCTGATGTGAGTGTTTGTATTTTATAATTGTTAATAGTGATTTTTAGGAGCTTTTAAGATTATTGTTAGATATCATTGTTTCTCTTTTTGTTAAAATGATAACACTGGAACGTCTAATACAATTTTTTATCATCTGCTGTTAGGTCCAGTTTTGTTTTCATTTGTTTATTTTTTTATGAACTGATACTTTTATTATAAGGTGCTATAAAATGCAATATACTGAAGAGAGAGAGAGAGAGAGAGAGAGAGAGAGAGAGAGAGAGAGCGGGGTACTGTTCAATCTTTCAAATGGTAGTTTGTGTCTTTTTTATTAGCTCACCGGATAAGCTTTTGTTACCGACTTTTGTCCGTCGTCAACAATTGCTTGTTAATACTCCAGAGGCCACAATTTTGGCCAAATCTTCATGAACATTGGTCGGGAAATTTGTCTATATAACATTTCGAATGAGTTGGAAATTGGGTCACGTGGGGTAAAAAACTAGGTCACCTGGTCAAATCTTAGAAAAACCTTGTGAACACAAAGTTTTAGGTCAACCTTCATTAAATTTGGTCAAGATGTTTGTCTACATGATTTCTTAAATGAGTTCGAAATCGGGTCACATGGGGTCAAAAATAGGTCATCAGGACAAATCTTAGAGAAACATTGTGAACACATTAGAGGGCACATTTTTGGCCCAAACTTAACGTCATTTGGTGGTCAGAATGTTTGTCTACATGATGTCTCAAATGAGTTTGAAATTTGGTCATATGGGGTCAAAAACAAGTTCACAAGGCCAAATCTTAGGAAAACATTGTGAACACATTAGAGGCCACATTTTTGGCCCAACCTTCACATAACATGGTCAGAATGTTTATCCACATGAAATCTTGGATGAGTTCGAAAATAGGTTACATGGTATCAAAAAGTAGATTACAAGGGCAAAGCTTAGTAAAACCTTGTAACTACTCTAAAAGTCATTATTTTTTTTTTCAAATTTCATGGAATTTGTCAGAAATTTGTTTACATGAAATCTTGCATGATTTCGAAAACGGGTGACTTTGGGTTAAAAAGTAGGTTACCAGGGTACTTTTTAGAAAAAAACAACCTTGTGAACACTCTAGAGGTCACATTTTTGACACAACATCCATGTTATTTGACAAATAATGTTTGATTAAACATTCAATCATGATTTTGTTTGTTGGTTGTTATAATCGCGATATACTATAAGTATAGGCAAAGACATATCATAGGTAATTGCTATAGGTCATATGATAAAAAGAATCTAAAATGAGTTGTTATTTCATATCAATTTTTACATAACTCTTTCATGAAAAGCTATTAAGCTCCCCAGAGGCTCGCTTAATAACATTTTCATGAACTCGTTCAGTAAAATTTGACATGAAATAACAATTCATATCAGATCATATATATATGTAATTTATATTGACAAAAACTCGAAGAGAGGTCTTTGAGCAAATACACCCGTGTAGCTATTTTTTTCTAACTATTTACATGTGTCTACTGATTTATGTAATCACAAGTCATCGCCTACAATACCACGCCAGTGTTTCGTCTGAATCCTTGACATGACACACCCCGCCTGAAGTGTCCGAGAGATTGCGATGTATGGAAGACTGGTGACCCTGCTGGTGGTAGCGGGATTATTCCTCGTCATTAGCGGGACCAGGGGTATGTCTCTAAATGTTACCCAGAAAAATAATACATGGCTGTAAAAATCATTATCCGTTTTACAGTTGTGGCCTTCCATTTCTTCCATAAAAATAGCAAAATGCATGTCACTTTAAGTGCAAAACAGATCCATATATTTGATACAAATATCAAATAGCGTTTCTTATATGCAAAGTTTTTTAAGGGTTTTTAATTAATAAAGTATATTATTTGACAATATCATTGAATATAAACATTTTGGAAGTATATTAAAGAAGAACACCCAACCTCTCTCACACACAAACAGTAGATATCTTATGTGAAGTATTTACTTTTCAGCAGATATGTATATAGTTTTCTATTCAGCAGGTATGTGTTTAATTGACTTTCAGATAATATAGCCCTTCACAAATATTCCGAGCAATCCTCCACGTTAGTTTATGGCAACTACTTCTGGAACGCAACTCGTGCTACTGACGGCATCACAGCATTCAGCTTGACCTGCATGTGTTGTAGTGGTACGGATAATTACGGGCAACTGTCCTGGTGGGAGGTAAACCTGGGGAGGGAATCCGACATCGGGAGGATTGATGTATATGGTCGAAACGACAATGAGACAGGTACGTTTGGAGGAAATATTAAACTTATTACAATCAATGGGGACGAGCGTTTTTTCACACGTGAATTTGTACACTACACGTACTTATATTTAAAAATTTAGAATTTATTATGTTAATTATCATTTCTCTATATGAAGGGTGCAATATTAAGATAAAACAATACTGTACAGAGTTTATATGAAAGTATTAGTAGTATGAAGTTTAATTCAATAAAAGCCAGAAGGTCGTCCGACCGATGCGGCAACACATACAAAACATGGTGGAGATGAACATACAAAAAGTAAAGACAATGTATACAATCATGAAGTATGCACGTCACATCATTTATGTTTTATAAGATATCATATAAATATATATCAATATCGAAGTTATTCTGTATTACTTCCCTTTTTGAAAACGAAACATAAGGGAAAGTTACCAAAAGAAAAAAAAACACAATATCATACAACAAGAGCTGTACATCACCACATTAACAGTATAGACTATCGAGTAATAATAACACGGGTATTAGGTTTGGTGATACTTCCCTTATCGTAACGAAACATGAGAGGATGTTCAAGATTAAATTTGGAAATGCAAGAAAGAAAGAAGGAGGAAAGAAAGAACAGTTGAAAATATATATATTTTATGAAACATTATGTATTCAATAAGACAATTTAACTGACACCTTTACTATTTTGTATCATCGTGTGAAAATTATCGCACTCAGATTTTTTCTTCATACTCATTCTCGCACAAAGAAATATTGTCTAATCATGTCTACATAATTAACATATAACTTATTGTGCATTTCAGCGTAATTTACGCGTAACATTTAGTTTTAAGTATACGCTTTACATGGATCTGGTGTCGAAAACGATTAAAACAGACACCAAAAGTAATTAACTTACTTCTGCTGTAAAACATTACATAAATGTTAACATGTATGCCTAAAAGGACACCTGTATGGAGAAATTTAACAAAATATACCCTCCGTGTTTTTCTCAATGTAAACACGATCATTAAATGGTATCCCTTTTTAGAAATGAGGATAATCTAAATATGAAGTCATATCCTTTTTATGAAATATGTTTTGATACCAATAATCATTTAGAAAGACAATCTTATGTCTTATCCAGTGGCGATGCTGTTGGTGTTTTAAATTTTCGATTTTTCAAATCAATTTTACGCACGTGCGTAGCCACACACTTGTGATACGCAATATATTACTTTGATTATAACTACTAATGTCTTTTTGTATGATAAAAGAGAGGAGAAAAAAGAGCAAAATAATCAATCACTCATATTATAAATGGACTTTGGCATCATTATGTGAAGTTCCACATCAACCAGTACCTTTATAGTTATAGTCTCAATACAAAATTTATTATTTCACCGGACATCAACATATTTTTCATCCACAGACATATGATCACATGTTAGCACATATATGGGCCAGCATCCCCCCCCTCCTATTTGATCCTTAACTTCCTTATTCCTTCCAGCTCATCTACAAGGATTCAATCTGTACATTTCCAACCGCTCACAAGCGGCGGGGACAAACATTAGACCGGTATATCATGACAGTGAGAGAAGCGTGACTCAGTACCGCAACAGGAAAGGTCACTACATCATAAAAGTTGGAGATATACGTGGTCAATATGTGTCCGTCACATGTGATACATCCAATCTCGTTATCTGCGAACTGCAAGTTTTTACAGGTAAATATGTATCACGTGTGTGCGCTTCTGTTGTTGTTTTTTTGTACATCATTATGTGTTTGATCCTCCTGTAATATGAACAGTACAAATTCAAGTTCAAACTAAACCTTAACGATAGGAAACATTGTATAAAATTATAACATAGCATATCTGAAAATTGTACATGATGTATTAAACATTATAACTGAAAAGCCACTCCAGCGATTACTAGCGCAGCAATGCTCTGGTAGAGTACAATGCACTAAATCCTAGCATTTTTATTCACTTTTATAATGCTGTCATGAATATTACCCGTACCATCGCCAAAATATCTATAATACTCTATATTTTTATGCACTAATTGAAACGTGTGACATTCAAATACATTCAATATGAATCATCCAATATTTAAATAGCATGTTTAAGTAACTTGTAACTTATTTATTCAGTTATTCGAAAAGATATCATCCAGCGGAAGAAACGAGTCTCAAAAACTGTATTACCATGTTATTTGATTAAATCAGATTTATTAGGTTTTAAAGGTAATTGCTACTTAAATATAAAATATATCTTTGAATTTTGATTAAAACCGTTTATGTCCAGAAAGTAATATAAAAGGAATTTCCTACTGCTTCAGGAAAATGAACACATCATGTTTAAGCTATTCAAGTTTATATCTTGTTAATGTTTATAAGGCACACTAACTTCAGATTATGACCGAGATCGAGTTTATGATACACATTTTAATTGTAGGAATAATTATCTGCATGTAATTAGAAATCATCAATGATGCACCAGCTTTTATATCATGAATCGACAATCATGCTTTAGCATTGCTTTTTTCTGTTATTTATTTACCATATTACCCGAAAGCCTGTCCTGACGGACACTATGAGCCCAACTGTACCGCCTGTGATTGTGGAGGGAGACCCTGTAACAAATCCAGTGGTTCTTGTTTAGGTAAGTAAAATCGTTGCGGTGTTGTTTAATATTGCATTTATCAGTTCGTGATAATATACCAAGTAGACTCAATACAGGTACGTATGTATTTAATGAAATATAACAACGTGTGTTCTTGTAAACATTCTATTTAGACAAATAGAAATTCATTTATTTTAAATACGGCAGATTTACTTTCATTTAAAATCTCTCTCTCTCTCTCTCTCTCTCTCTCTCTCTCTCCTTCTCTCTCTCTCTCTCTCTCTCTCTGACAGGCACATTTACAATACAGGTCTGCAATTTATTATATTTGTGTACGTACATTCTCTGGTTGCCAACGATTTGCAAAATGCTTTGCGGCATCAATCAGGTAATAACATGATAGTCCTGTTGAACATATGATATAACAGCATATCTCTATAACCTTTCTCAGCTTGATTTCAGATCATAAGAAACTGTTGTTATTCTGTGTATCCAGTTATTACCGTTTTCAATTAACTATGAATTCACAACTCAGTTTGAAATAAAAAAATGTTTTGGATTTGATCTTTGATGTGAAAACTATATTCAAGAGTAATAAAACTATAATTGGTACCATTAAATATAAGGTATTGGATAAATTATTTTACAGATTGTCCTGACGGGAGTTATGGTGTCAGTTGCTCCGCCTGTGGGCACTGCCTCCATGGCAACCCGTCGTGTGATAAGATCACGGGTCAGTGTCCCGGAGGATGTGAGATCGGATTTAACGGACCTATGTTGAGATCTATAAGTCTTTGTGATAGATAAAATATATATATCTAACTTTGAATTTCAACGTGCACACAATATATTTCTTGTTTATAAATGTTTAGAGCTTGACTAGGTATAACAATACTAATAGAAACTAGATTTGCATACTGCAAATGCAACGGTTTTCGTGATGATCAACAGTTTCAAACCTGATCAGCCAAGTTAAAATACCAGAAAAACAACAAAATGCAAAACGTTTATATATCTTAATTTTTTTCGTTCATTGGTGAATTCAGCTGTGACCACATCTCGAATGGAATGTGATCTTCCACTGAGCCAGGCCCCCATCCGCTGTGATGCTGGTCATCACTGCAGGGAGTCTTTAGCCAATATAGTAGTTATATGGTAAAACCTCTGATGGCTTGATGCATAACTAAATTACCTGCTACTATGGAAGTGAGATAGTAGGCTAGTTTTACACATACATTCATGACCTGTTACAGCTAGCAGAGTCTGCATCTATTTATAGAACATAGGTAACCAGTGTGCTCATTCTGTCAAATTTTCTCTGTTTTTATTCTGGGTCATGTATTTAAATTCTCTATAAATTCATCAATTCTTGACAGATTTTCAAAATTCTTTTTTTGTTGACGAGGTAAGACATTCTTTTTTCCAATGATGATAAAATATATCACACATTTAAACTTTAAAGGCTTTAAAATCAATTCAAAGTATGACCAAACTTCAAACTGCCACCAAACAACCAAATCAACCCCGATCTGAAAAAAACTAAAATTCTTCAAAAAGTACTCTTTACAGGCTTTTGATTTTACCCATATTCTTTTTCGATAAAATATTTTTAGCTTTTGAAATATTCAAAGTCAAAGAAAAAACCAATAATCGCAGTATGACCTTGACATTTTTTGAAATTTTGAAACTGTGAAGTCCCTTGAAACAACAAACAATACAATCTGTGAAAATTTCATAAAGATTGATTTAAAAAGTAATGGCAGAATCATGAAAAAAACTTTAAAAAAAGCCTTTTCTCGAAAAAAAATTTCCTCCATATTTTAGTGCAATTTGACCGCTTATTGAAAGCCATTTTACGCATTTTCTGAAATTGCCACCCCATATATTTTGTGCGCAAAGATCTTCGGAATCAATTTCAAAAAACAGAATGAGCGTATCTAATCTCTAACAAAAATAGGCATGTTTTTCGTGGACACACCCTAATTTGCCAGATTTTTTCAAAGATTCAAACATTCAACCTCTTCTAGCTCAAAATTTTCAAAGATATGGATATTGCCACTCATCATATTTAAACGGGCAGTTGACAGAGAACAGAATGCAAAAAACTGCATACAAATAAAATGTCAAATGACAGAGTTATCGGCAATTATATGTTTTGATGCTAAACGCCACCTAGCGGCAAAACTTAGTACTAAAATGAAAAACAAACTTAATGGTGCACAACTTCAGATACATGTGAGTATGAATGGAAATTTTCATATTTGTAGTACTTCTAATCATGCCGCAACAGCGGCCACAAAAAAGTGCAAAGAATAATAATAATGGAAACTAGATTTGCATACTGCAAATGCAACGGTTTTCGTGATGATCAACAGTTTCAAACCTGATCAGCCAAGTTAAAATACCAGAAAAACAACAAAATGCAAAATGCTTTATATGTGACCAAAACTTAAAGGCATCTCGAAAGGAATGTGATGTCCCACTGAGCCAGGCCCCCATCTGCTGTGATCATACCTGCTAATTGCTGGTCATCACTGCAGGGAGTCTTTAGCCAATATAGTACCTATATGTTACGGTAAAACCTCTGATGGGTTGATGCATAACTAAATTATCTGCTACAATGGAAGTGAGATAGTAGGCTAGTTTTACACAAAGCAATAAACATATAATGACTTGACTATTTGAGTTTACCGTCGCTTCGACAGTATTTCAGTCATATAGCGACGTCCAGCTAATTACAGGTGGAGGAAGGACACGAATGCACGGAGACATCCGGGTAGAACCACCGACCTACCGCAAGCCAGCTGGAAGGCTTCCTCACATGAAAATCCGAATGACCCTGCCGGGATTCAAACCCACGCGGTGAGGGGCAGAGTGAGTGTTAAAGTCATCGACTTAACCCTCTCGGCCACGGAGGCCCCAAACATATAATGAATGATAGTGATAATATGTGGGTTGTTTAGTTTATGATCCCTTACATAATTATTCTTTATTACATTTATTACTTGGAGTCAATTTTGTAACTGCATGATTATAGGATCATACGGCATTTATTTCAGAATTAAAGTTTTGATATTGAAAATATAGAGATACGCATTTTTGTAGTAATTAAAATGAGCCTGAAGGACATAATTCTGACAATGCAAGATCTTTTTGTTTTTTATTTGCTTTTGCTAGAGACATTTTGTTACATTTTATTCAACAGAATTTCTCTTATTGAATAAACAAGTAATAAAATTTGTGTTGATTTCCGACATATAAACATGTGTTGAGGGAAGAAATGAGAGAATGAAAGTAATGAGTGATACATAACTTATTTAAAAAATTAATGTCCCTTTTTATGATAATTTTACAACTTAAATAAAATAAGAAAGAAAGAACAAAATAAATGAAAAAATGAAAGAAAGAAAGAACAAAATAAAGTAGGCAAAATAAATCAACAGAGAAAGAAAGAAAGAAAAGGAAGATTTATATTTGCTCGAATAAAAAAAAAAAGAATAATAGAGAACTTTTAGGATCATTTCTGGTATTTGGTATGTTCACAACTTTTTACAAACTGTGAATGACTACATACAACCCCATGTAGCAACAAATGCACTCTTGAACAATACCTGTGACAGACTGTGGCAGCCTGCCTAATCAAAAACAGATGCCCACACAACGGCGGGTGGGTGAATTTTTGCTTGATGATATATATTATTATACTCAATACCATAATTAATTGAAAACAACCGCCATAACCAATATATTTTGTTACTATATGCTTTGTCCAATGTTATTTACTATGTAAATCTTGGAAATAAACTATTGAATTGAATTGAATAAATGGGGGGTGGGGGTCACTTATATAGGGGTTTTGAGATGCCTTTAAGCATCCATATATTGGCAATGAGCCAATATGATCTAAATGTGGCACATTGAACGATTTGATTAATGTTGATCATCACTGTGCGCTCAAAAATGTCTTCCAAAGTGTCCCACTTTTTATACTAAACAGTTAAAAATCAGGTGAGACAGTTGGGAATCCTGCTTATTATTATAAGAACAATAGTTTTCAGTGGTATAAATGATTTACAATTTATTTGTTATCAAAAATTTTGGTAACGTAACAAGCCATTTGGTTAAACATATATCAGCTTTCACTCTATGCCTCAAAGTTCAGTAATGCACTAGAAGGAACTTTTGGTAAGCTAAAACTTGTTTAAAAGGTGGATGTTTGTACATGTACTTAGTTGTTTTGCTATCCAATTCAATAGTGAGTGTGTGGGAGGAATAATAATACATGTAGAATAAAGACACAATTCATCCCCTCTCACTCCCTCTCTCTCTCTTACCCATGATTCTTTGAGCGCTTTTACACAGGTCATTCAGACCAGTGTTGACACATTGCTCTCATAGTTACACATACACTGTACATTGACCTGTTGCAAGCTGCATCTAATTATAGAACATAGGTAACTTCTGTCAAATTTTCTCTGTTTTTATTCTGGGTCATGTATTGAAATTCTCTATAAATTCATCAATTCTTGACAGATTTTCAAAATTCTTTTTTTGTTGACGAGGTAAGACATTCTTTTTTCCAATGATGACAAAATATATCACACATTTAAACTTTAAAGGCTTTAAAATCAATTCAAAGTTTGACCAAACTTCAAACTGCCACCAAACAACCAAATCAATCCCGATCTGAAAAAACTAAAATTCTTCAAAAAGTACTCTTTAGAGGCTTTTGATTTTACCCATATTCTTTCGATAAAATATTTTTAGATTTTGAGATATTTAAGGTCAAAGAAAAAACCAATAATCACAATATGACCTTGACCTTTGCATTTTTTGAAAATTTGAAACTGTGAAGTCCCTGGAAACAACAAACAATACAATCTGTGAAAATTTCATAAAGATTGCTTCAAAAATAATGACAGAATCCTTCAAAAACTAAAAAAATGCCTATTCTCGAAAATTTGTTTCCTCCATATTTTAGTGCACTTTGACCGCTTATTGAAAGCCATTTTATGCATTTTCTGAAATCGCCACCCCATATATTTTGTGCGCAAAGATCTAATGAGCGTATCTAATCTCTAACAAAAATGGGCATGTTTTTCGTGGACACACCCTAATTTGCCAGATTTTTTCAAAGATTCAAACATTCAACCTCTTCTAGCTCAAAAGTTTCAAAGATATGGATATTGCCACTCATCATATTTTAACGGGCAGTTGACAGAGAACAGAATGCAAAAAACTGCATACAAATAAAATGTCAAATGACAGAGTTATCGGCAATTATATGTTTTGATGCTAAACGCCACCTAGCGGCAAAACTTAGTACTAAAATGAAAAACAAACTTAGTGGTGCACAACTTCAGATACATGTGAGTATGCATGGAAATTTTCATATTTGTAGCACTTCTAATCATGTCGCAACAGCGGCCACAAAAAAAAGTGCAAAGAATAATAATAATGGAAAAAAAAGGGAAAAAGAAACACAAGAAGAACAGTAGGTTTTCGCGGCTGCGTTGCAGTCCACGAAAACCTAAAAAAAAAAAGGGAAAAAGAAACACAAGAAGAACAGTAGGTTTTCGCGGCTGCGTTGCAGTCCACGAAAACCTAATAATGGAGTCCAAGTGGTACGAGCGTAAGTTCTAAGTAATGAATGTCGTTGCATGCACGAGTTGTATATCCCTGATAAAGAACCCTTGCTAAGTGCAAATCATATCAAGGTAGAACCAGGTCCGGTAAGCCATGTGTTAGGAATAACGCGGTTGCCCATTGTCAAGCCACTGTCTCTACTTTATCTGGATATAGTACCTAATTACTGAAGTACTGTTTGATTTCTGTATCTAGAATTTAATGCCAACCCGTCAATATATCAGTCATTTTGTTAATTGGCTAACATGAAGCAAAAATAACAAGAAAATATTAAAACAAAATGGTTACATTAAGCGGCTTACAATATGCATACTGTCCCCCTATCTTTCTCTCTTCTAGAGTTTTGTCTTTATGGCCATGATTTAAATCACAAGGAAGCGAATACAAATTAACAAACGCAAAATAATGGATGTATAAAAGCTAGTCTTTAAAACATACTTTACATATATAGCCCAAGAATTTCCAAAACTTTTTTTAAAATACTTTATATCTGCATTGTGTCACGTTTAAAACAACATTTTCAAGAATTTCCTTCTTTTATTTATGTATGCTATTTATATTTCAATTTATTATTATTATACTATTTCTTTTGATAAAGAAATTAAAACAATATTTGATAATAGTGATAATTATAAACAAGAGGGCCATGATGGCCCTGGGTCTCTCACAGAAGAACCAGGTATTAATGGGAGGAAAAGAAACAGAAAATATCTTATGACATTGTTGAAAATGGGCTCTGCTCTCTGCCAGCAAAAAATCGAGTGAGTACTTTAGGACAAGAAGAACTTTCAAATTTGTACTATAACATATATGGAAAATAGGCTTAGCCCCTTGGCGGCCATGTTTTTCAGCGGATCAAAATAATTTGAACAATCTTGATAGAGAGTGACCTAAGGAACACCTGTGCCAAAATAACTATGAATCCAGCCTGTTCTTTTGGCCAAGAAGATTTTTCAAATATGTACTATATTCATATAAGGAAAACGGGCTCCGCCCCCGGGGCCTTTTCCAATTAAAAAAAAAATCTTGGTAGAGAGTGACCCAAGGAACATCTGAGCCAAATAACTTAATCCAGCCAGTACTTTTGGAGGAGAATATATTTGAAGTTTTTACTGTATACATATAAGAAAAACGGGCTTCGCCCCCTGGCGGCCATGTTTTTCAACGGATCAAAAGAATTTGAGCAATCTTGATAGAGAGTGAACATCTATGCCAAATAACTTTGAAATCTTGCAAGTAGTTTTGGAGGAGAAGATTTTCAGAATTTTCATATGTTTTTTTTTTTCCGTTGCCATGGCAACCAGAGTTCTGTATGGAATCAAATTCTTTGAACAACTACAAAAGGGTTTCACCCAAGGAACATTCCTGTGAAGTGTTTTTTTTGTTTTTGTTTTTTGTGTGTGTTAAATTGGCCTAGTGGTTGAGGAGGAGATGTCGTTTAAAGTTAAATGTTTATAACTGACGCCGGACATTCATCAGCCACAATAGCTCACCTTGAGCACGTTGTTCTCAGGTGAGCTAAAAATGGTCCCAGCTGGAATAGACTTCAAGAACCTTGCATAAAAACCTACGCGGTTCTTTTCCCGATTGAGCTAATTCCACAACTGTCGATCAAATGTGCAAATAAGGTTACTTTAAGGTAATTAACTGAATCAAAACAACGGAAACCCTATATAGTTCGACATAGTTCAACAGTTAACAGTTCACTAATTTACTGCATTAACAACATCAAAGATTCATTTTACATATTAATGAGATAAACATTACGCATTACTCATCCCAAACATCATGCACTAAACAAACGACCATGTATTATTACAAACACAATACAGTAGACATAATGTGCATTGCCCAGACCGACACTGAAGCGATAAGTAGATCATGACCTGCATGTATAAAAATGCATTATTATACAAACACCTACTGTCTAATACCTCATTAAACATTATCAATCAACTCGAAACTATTTAAAACAAACACAAAACACATATTTGATTTGAAAATTATTTCAGTCACAGCTTTACATTTGGCTGTAGTACCGATTTGCATATGCGCCAAAGGAAGTAAAAACCCATTTTAATTGGACATATTAGTATATACTCATGACTTAAAAAACGTAATAAATATACAAAACTGAATACCGTCCAGAACATTTCTCTATTCAAAAATCACACCATGTACAAGTAGGATTAGACAAAACACAACAATTGGTCAGCTAGTCCTAGAACTACCCAACTCTTGTTCCCCGAAATTTAAATTCCGGAGATTTTTTTAAGGTTAATAGATCTGATTTGGTTTAATATATTAATTAATCCCCCTTTGTGCAGATTTGACAAAGTTACACACTATTGACTCAGTATATTGTTACCTTATTTTTAGAAAATGATATGAATTTAGTACGTAAGGATAGAATTCAGTTCACCATGGATTATTTGTCTTTTCTGTTTAACTTTAAATATATTTTAATTATCTCATCACATGCAGATGCAGACTTGCTGCCCAAGATACGCCAACATTTGACGGTATCCATGTCAACTCCTGTGTATGAAGGTATGAACGCCAGCCTGGCTATAGACGGATCGGAGGGCACACTGCCAAACATCTGTCATTGCTGCAGTGTCACACTGGCCCCTCATTCCTGGTGGAGACTGGAGCTGGGTCAGATGTATCCCATACGTGGTGTCAAACTGATCGGGAGAAGTGGTAATGAGTCTTATCATTTTACCTGTGTCCCTTAAAAGTCAGAATAAAAGCAATTCATTATGCATTTTTGCATGTCCATATCTTATTCATGAAATATAAGAAAGGTATAGAACCTTTTTTTTGTATTATTTCTCATAAATGAAACAATTACTGCGTGTTCAGTGAAAAAGAAATTAAAAACCTCATGACGGTTTGTCTGTATTTTCATAAATCGTTTTCACTGATTTTTGCTACTCTTAACTATAACCGTAAAACTTCGCCACTCCATAGACCATGATGAACAAAATGGCAATTACAACCTCAGAATATCAAACACGTCACTTCCGGGAGTTGCGTTTGCAAATCCTTCCCAGGTTCTCGGGACACCATACATCTTCTACTGGAATTTATCAGACATTGTAGCATCAACAATCGTCATCGAGAGGACAAACTTACTGTTGATTTGTGAGATCAAAGTGTATGACGGAGGTTTGTTCACTAAATCTATATAACATGCAATTATATCTTGTCATTTTGTATTATCATCCATTTGATTTTGTTACAGCATTACGAATTAATATTTCTTTTCCTACGACGATACCGTAATTATTAAAGAAGATAAATAATAATAATAATGATAAATAAACAATAATGAGCTACATTTTGGTCGTATAACACAAACCCATACCGGATTGTTATCAACGCCTTATGTCTTCTGACAAACACATTTCATAATTCCTGCTTTAATTAAACGCATTGTCCTAACTGGAGAATCATAAGAGAATTTTGAATTAAAAATGTGGGTAAATACACAAATAGCGACATATGGTAGAGTATATTATCTACGAAACCGAAGGGTGCGTGTTCATACTCCGATTAGAGAAAAACGTCAAAGAACATGATTTCCTAACATTACATGCCAATATAAGATAAATTCATTATCGACATAAAATTAATATTCTATGAAATTGTCTTTAGGACAACTCTAGATTGATATATGAATAAATATAATAAAAACGCAGGAGTCATGATCATTGTATGTTTATTAGCAACAAATTCGAAACTTGCAAGCTGACTTCAATGACTTTCCCATGAGCAAAGTATTTTCCCAAATGAGAAAAGTCGAGGATAAATTAATACTATAAGTTATCAAAATTGCTTTAAAGACGTTGCAAACGAAGTGTGGTGAGTTTCTCTGATTCTATAAGCAGATACCATGTGAATTTCCAGACTGTAGAGTTGGATACTACGGCACCAGTTGTGATCACAAGTGTCACTGTGTCGACAATAAACCCTGTAACAGAACCTCGGGCTCCTGTTCCACGCCCGGATGTAAAGCCGGATGGAGAGACATGCGTGTAATGAAGGTAAAAAACCGATTTTTCCATCGTTTAATGCTACGCGGGAATATTCTTATCCCTATTTTGGACGTTATATCCCGTCCTTCAATATGTCTTTCCAGTATACATCATTTGATGAATCTTAATTAAAGCCTTTTATTTTTATTCTTTCTTTTACGACCCGCCAGGACACCTCGTGGTCGTAGGAGGAGGGAAAAATCATTTTTCTTTTTTTTTCTGTCGGAAAAAAGCTATATCATGGGACCAATGACGATAAAACAACCAGATAAAGAAAAAGACATCTCAAAGCTGATATTATAATATCGCTGACAAAGTATCCACAATTAAATGTATTATTTCAAGGTACTAAACCCAGTTAAAATACACTATATGTACAGATGAAATGTTCAGTCTGTTCTTACTTTTTCAAGAAACCTATTAGGCCTGACCAAAATTGAGCAAGACCGAAGTGTAAAACACTTAGTAAAACAAAGTCTTAGTTAGAATAATAGTGTAATGATGATTTTCAACTTATCTATTTCCCCAACCATGTCAACCATGAAATTAACCGTACCTACAATAAAGCACTCGGTTCGATCCATCATATTTTCGACATGTCTTGCAAATATCTATATCTAGCCAAGGGAACTCATGTCTCCATTTCGGAACAAAAGATCTGATTTGTTTTATTTTCTCTTGTCACTTTTTTGGCTCATCTTTCCTTTTTTTCTTTTCGTACTGTCATAGCCTCTTGAATTTACTTTAATAAGGCTACAGCTTAAACAAACCGTAAACTGGTCTGTTGTCGTAAGCGCGTCTGGTTGAACGAGACTACGTGTACAAAATGCGTGATTTGCATAAACGTGTACCACTCGTATTGTTTACTCATTACCTTCGTAAATAGTACAAAATGATGCGTTAAATGGAGAAACACACAGTAATATGATAAAAGCGACATTAAAAATTTGGCAAGTGCGTGCAGAAATATAATGGCAAGTGCGCATGGGGAAACAAGTTACTAAATATAGCGCATGTGGTTTTTCCCAAGCAGTTTCAACAACCATCATTGTGTTAAGTCCATCGTAACAGTCGATAAACACAGTCAAAAAATTGTGTGCTTTTTTTCTCGCAATGATTCCGACTTTTTATTTCTCTATCTGTATTTGAGTCTGAGCGGCGGGAATGATAAAATTGGAGATTTGCATTTTTTTTCTGAAATCGACTTTTTTTCGTCGGCGGGTTTGTAAAACGAAAAATAAAAAAATGGCCTTAACAAATGTGTATTGCTAATCATGCGCTGCTAGGCATGCAGTTTGGTCAGGTTCATTCCAGACGTAAGAACCAATAGGGTGTCACTTACTGTTGATATCCAATAATTGCTGCTGCATGTGCAGTCGGGCCTTGGTTAATTTCAGACACACCAGAACTATTGTTCAAATATATGCATTCCGAGCCATTAAAGGTTTTATATTTGCTTGAGCTTAATCCGAATGTACATACCTTATAAAAGCCTCTGTGTGAATTCCACCCCCAAAGACCCAGAGAAATACCCATTTACGTGAAATGTCGCAACTCCTATATTTCTCATTCTTAGCCCACAACGTCAAATATACAATTTATATATGAGGTGTGTTTAAAAAGTTAAAATTGTTTCTTTATATCTTTTCTACTACAGTGTATCAAAATTTGTTCATGTTATTACAAAAGTCAACAGATTTCTGAAACACCCCTCGTACTTCGAGATATCCGTGATTTTACTGCACTATATGTTTTAGAACACGCTCTGCCTACTTTTCTCACTAAATTTTCATTATTTTTATTGACCCTTCCTGAATATTCCGGGTTTTCCCGTATTCTCTCATTTGATATTCATTGTGTGGACTTACGAGATCAAATAAACCCCAACTGAGGCTTTGCCCTTATGAAATATGCAAAAATATATTTTTCTCTTGTACATTTTAAGCTAATATGTACTGGGACTTTAATTATTAACCGAATAAAATCATTTGAAAACAACAACAATAACAACAACAACAAAAGAAGAAAAACCTTATTATTAGAATATGTATACCTATCATTTGTAATGCAAAATTTACTTCTTTTACATCAGAGTAAATTACCTTTAAACAGGTGTAAAATACAATAAGAATATGCACCCAGAACTATTACAATAAAACAAATGTATAGATGTTGAAAGTGAGTGTGCAAATTATGAAATGTGAAAATTATTTAGGAATGTCTATATATCATACAGAAACAGGGTGAGAAGGAGAAACTCATTTTGTTATATCCTTCATTTTAATTTATTGAATGTATATTTTGTTTATCTAAATTTGAAAATTTGTTTATCTTAACAATTCAAACTTAAATATTTTTCATCAAGTAGAGTCTGTAAGTTGTTTTAGGCACAATCAGAGACTTGCTTCAAAGTATGCTGAATAAATGAATAAAATGTGAATAAATGTGAAAATAATACCACGGCGTTAAGTATATAATAATAAGTAAGAGAAGTAAGTATCTAAAACTTAAATGTGGTACTGCTTAAATAAATAAACAAAACATAAAAAATAAAACAAACACCTTTTCCTTTCTAAGTCTGTAATGAGCGATACAGAAATGTTAAAAGAGAAAATAGAAAGTAGAAAAAAAAAGACCTTACTGGGTTTCCGAACTCACAACCTTCAGTTTCAAAGCAGTTTGCAGCAATTTTAGCCTATTTACGGATACTTTTGTACAGGAGATAATGTATTGCAGTTCAAAAACTTTAAATTTGTCCTACCAGTATAAGGAAAATTGCATATAAAACAATCAATAGATTTGAGGTAATGTTGCTTTTATGATCATATTCCATATTGCCCGAGGAAATTACCCTGATGCACAGAATTGTAATATTGACATTAATGTGATTTGACTTTATTCTAAATTAAATAGTATGAAAATCACTTAAGACTTCACATCTCTGACAAATTTACTCAAATCGTCGACGGGGAAACACATTGTTTTTACTCAAATAAATTTTGCCGTTTTCTAAATTGTCTCTTCATTTTTTTGGTACATTAAATTTATGGATTTTTTTTGTTGTTGTTACAACCTCCCCTATATATGGAGAGGGTTAACGAATTACCTTAAAATTGTGAAAAAAATGTGACTGAAGGTGTATGACGATTTTAATTTTTCAACAAAGCAGGTCTACAAAAGAATTGATTTTCTCGCGTTCAAATTCGAAAAATTTGAGATGTAACCTTTGATTTGTATCATTCAGTCCGAGTGTCTAATACCGGTAATTCTTATTCTGTGTGAATAAACAGATATATTTCTTAAAACACTTCTGTATAATAGGAAAAAAAAGAGTACAAAGAAACTGAGAGAAACTGAAAGAATGTCTTCTTATTATTATCTTAACTGCAAACCATACGTTTTAAAAAAAATTTAAGTTTAAATCCTTTAACTATATCGTAACATTATTCAAACGTTAATGCGACGTTGTCCTTTCACCATTACTGATATATTTTTTCAGTTTGTTTCTTTTTGTCTACATGAGACAGATATAGTGCTGCTACACTGTTTTATCATGGCGTAGACAAGCGACTGCATGATATCACACCTAGTTCCATTATCCTGTCAGTACAATCTTTTACGAATTTGGTATGTCTCGAAAGGGTATCGAACCATCGACCTCCAGGTTCCAGGTCTAACACTCTAACAACTCAGCCTTCGGGAATGTAAGGAGGTTTTTAGGTACATTATACAAATATTGAAATATTTTCACGTTATTCCTTAATTTGAATGAAGGAAAAACTAAGCTAAAATTAAATATTTTGTTGCATACTTATACATGTATAATGTTAGCACAACTTGCTAGTTTGTGGCGATCATGCAAGCCTGTGTCATTTTCTAATATGGTTTATGGTTTGCTTTAGAGTGTCCAAACCTAACATTTGGGCTCAGCTGTTCCGGTAAATGTCACTGTTACAACAATGACAAGTGTAACCATATAACTGGAGAGTGTCCCACTGGATGTGAAGTCGGATTTACTGGTCTCAACTGTAGCCAAGGTA
This sequence comes from Solen grandis, assembly GCA_021229015.1. NCBI lineage: Eukaryota > Metazoa > Mollusca > Bivalvia > Adapedonta > Solenidae > Solen > Solen grandis. Next base: position 545,624 of record CM037779.1, read on the forward strand.
TTTGTTTATATACACAAAATTGTGTTCTTTTGACGATTTTCCAACAATTCAATACATATACATATAATACATATACGTCGTCTAAACACAAATATATTTCCAATTATTGTCTTTTGAAGTAATAATATTATAAAAAATATCTTATAACATGTCATGTTTTTTTTTCTAAATTGAAGCTTGAATTTTCGGAAAACTCGGACCTCAATTTGTTTTTGTTTTTTGGTGTTTTGGTTTGGTGTATATTTATTTATTGTTAGTGTTCGTGACATGGAATTCAAAATTGAATTACGGCACGATGTATATTCCGCAGTATTTTTAAGCGCTTTTAAGCCGCTAAACGCAACATTGCTAATGGTATACTATAATTATTATATACAGATGCAGACTTGCTGTCTAAGATACGCCTACATCTGACGGTAAACATGTCAATCCCTGTGTATCGAGATATGAACGCCAGCCAGGCTATAGACGGATCTGAGGACACACTACCAGACAGTTGTTATTGCTGCAGTGTCACACTGGCCCTTCAATCCTGGTGGAGACTGGAGCTGGGTCAGATGTATCCGATACGTGGTGTCAAACTGATCGGGAGAAGTGGTAAAATGTTTAATAATTTTTAATTCCATTAAGTATATTGGTTTAACCTACGCAAGGATAAACACTGTACATCGAGGACATACATATGCGTAATTTAGAAATAAAAATTTCATCATTATTTCCAATGCTTCGCTTGAAATAAAAACCGCAATTATTATGTTCTATAATTATCACGGACATGATCTTCGTTCATATTAATTCACAGTTTACGCCTGATTATCATTATTCATTTTAATAACCGTAAAAATTCCATTTTCCTCAGACATCCAGAATTTACATCAGAATGGTAATTACACCCTCCGCCTATCAAACACGTCATTTCCGGGAGAGGCGTATGGAGATCTACATCCGATCCTTGGAAAACCGTACGTCTTCTACTGGAACCTGTCAGACATTTTAGCGTCAACAATCACCATCGAGAAGGAAATCTTACTTATTATTTGTGAGATCAAAATATATGAAGGAGGTACGTTACCTAAATCCACAGACCACATTCTTTATTGATACTGTGTTGTGTTTATCCAAATCACTCCAGTTACGTTTACTTAAGGCGTTCCGTGGATCTAATGCATAAGCTCCGTCATTTAAAGTGCATCGATAAAAAGGCCATTATTGGAAACTGCCTTGAACGGGGTTGTTGATTCATTTCCTATTAGTCATGCGTTTGTTCTATTTGTTTTTCTTTAACCATTATTACTGTATCACTAAGACCAGATTTACGAAATATGGAAGAAACTGTTTTATTTTATTTTCACAAGTTGCATGATGGGTTTTTAATAAACCGTGCTAAGTTTTATCACAGATATGGTACTTGGTATATTGAAAGTCTAAAATAATATTAAAAAACTGTATGAAAGATTTAAATTTGGCAAGATCAATAAAAATACTTAGACCACGTTGGTAATACTGTGAAATATGTCTCTTATTTATGTAGACAAGTTTCGTTTTCGGCATATAACACAATACATGTAATATAATAATATTGTTGATTCTTCATTATCATAGGTCCATTAGAATCCTAATACCTTAACACATTTATTAATTGGGTTTTTATAGAAAACGATAAAGTCAAAATTAAATTTAAAATGCATTTTTATTATATATTAATTATTGTATTTTTTCAACATAAGTAATGATAAAGATGGTGTAAAATACATGTAGGATGTTATTTTTGTGTTGCAGTATATGTGTTCACCTACCAAGGTAAAATGATGAATGATTTTTGGTACTTGCTTCACTTACTCATTAAATTCTAAAACGCGAGTCAGAATTTATATTTTCTACATATTTCTTTAACAAGAAAATACTAAAACTTTGAAGCTCAATTATGTACATTCAATATGTAACAGGCAGAACGCGTTTAGATATGCAGTATGTTTATAAACAATGTAAAAAACACATCTTAGCAAGGAGAATGTGAAAAAAAGAAAAGAAAAGATATTTCAAATATTTTTTTGGTTTTTTAATTTGTAAATAATTTTAACATTACATTGTTGAAGATGTTCTTTGTACTTTTAGTTTCTTTGTTTTTCGGAACATCTTGAAAAAGGGGGGTTCAAAATTATATGAATAACATCATTATTTAAGTAACAGATGGTAAAAATCTTTGTTGTAGAATAAATTATACCTTCAGTAAATTATTTTTTTTTTGTGATTCTTAATGTCATACATTAAGGCCCTGAAACCTTAATTAAGAATATTATCCATTTTCAAATTTAAAGTCAAAATGTTACAAGCATATATTAAGCAATCAAAAAATGTATTAGCGCCACAGTTAAAAATAGAAACGGTTCTTTATAATAAGATTTATTTCCTGAATATTGCATACTAATACTAGTGAAATAACATTTTTTTTCTATCATTATGAAAATTATTTCGAAATAGTGTTTCGTAATAACAAAAAAAAAATCGGAATTATTGATAATTATATCGTAAATAAGTAAAAATATTTTATGAAAACGAAAATGAATTATATAAATTTTTTCACTTTCTTTAATATTTCGTAAATGGAATAGGTTATCTTTGTATTCAGTAGAATATGATGATGCAGTATTGATAATTATGTCATCTTCTGAAACCCCTATTGTCGACGTCGGTGAAGGTTAAAAGTGGCTTTTTATCTGTTAAGGGAGACAAAACCTGAATTACTGTAATTGGCGTTAGAAAAGAACATCAAATTGGGGAAGCCCTATATGGTTGTTGAATACACCACCTCCAAAGTCAATGTCATTTTTGTGGCATTCGTAGGTTGTTGTTGCAAAATGACAACTTAAAGGATTGTTATTAGCGTATTTTGTCTTCTAGACAAACACGTTAACAATTCTTGAGTGAATTCATTCAAACATTGTTTTTGTTTTAATTTCGGATAAATAATCTCGTACACATATACTCGCACATGTAAATTTGTGCCATGTTTCAAGAGTAGTGAATAGTGAATGAATGATAATGGCTCAATACTCACAATTGCAAAGTAACAGTCCAACTCAGGAACAGTCAAGTATAAATTGAAAAACTGTAATCCCACCGCTTTAAAGAATACATGCCCTGTTAAGAGTTTCGGGAAATATCAGAAACATTTGTTAATTATTTGTCCGCCTGTTTCACTGGTTCCCTTAACAGGAACTTTGTATATTTTCAGACTGTAGAGTTGGATACTACGGCACGAGTTGTGATCACGAGTGTCACTGTGTCGACAATAAACCTTGTAACAGAACCTCGGGCACCTGCTCCACACCCGGATGTAAACCCGGATGGTGGGGACAGGCGTGTAATGAAGGTAAGAAACCGATTTGTTTTAATGCTGCGCGGGAATACTGGATACTCCATGATAATATAAGTTATCAAATTGTTTTAAAGACGCCGCAAAAGAGGCATGGTTAGTTTCTCTGATTATATTAGGAGACGCCATGTGTATTTCCAAACTGTGGAGTTGGATACTACGGCACGAGTTGTAATCACGAGTGTCACAGTGTCGACAATAATTCTTGTAACAGAACCTCGGACACCTGCTCCACACTCGGCTTTAAACCCGGATGGAGTGGAGTTGCATGCAATGAGAGAAAATACCCAAATAGTTAGACTAGTTGCTTTTTTCCGTTTTTGTTTGCATGTCTATCTGTCAATCATGGGTTACATCTATAACTGCCGTTAATTTGAATCTGATTAAACTTAACAAAACTACATAAGACCGTCATGTATCACACCCATACAGATTGGACATACTCACATATTATGAGTTATTTCCCTTTAACATGTTAGAATTCACATAATTTTGCATCCAGGCCATTTATAGTAAGCAAAAGGATGGGTTATGATGAAACATCATGCAATGCTGCTCGTGCAATGTGGTCAGGTTTATACCAGTCATACAGGCATGATACTATTATTGCCATTTACTTCATTCAATATATTTAAAATACACCATGAGTTATTTCCCATTGAACTGTGAATAAGAAAGCATCCAGTGAATGTATACTAAGACAAGAGTTATTCATCTGTTATTTGACCAGGTCCACTGAAATTCCAATAAATTGAGAAATATATTATATGTAATTATAAATTCAGCAAATTTAAGTAATCAATGTATGGAGTATTCGTCAGTTTTGAAACAAATAACGTTTATCAGTTCTCAGTGATGTCAGGTCGTTAGTTATATTCCTTTCCTTTTCATCGATTTAGAAACCCTAGATATGTTTATGCCAGTCTCAATCTCAATTAAATATATTGATTAAGTCCAACTAGAGAGGAGAAAGTATTTTAATGAAAAAAGATTAATTTTCTGAGAAAATGTAATTAATCATTTTGCAACTTGGTCCGTGTGTATACCATTATATCGTTTTACAATTTTAAGTAAGAAAAACGAAAAACAAAGTTATTTTGTTTATCTTTATTTCTTCTTCGCTTACATCTCATCACATGATATATTTTATCTATAAACCTCTATAACCTCATCGAACATATTTGTGTTTGTACTAATTTTTTGACACTTTTTAACACTTTCGTCGTCGCTGTTGTTGATATGCCTTGAGTTTTTTGAAGTGCAGCGGAATATTTATCTTATTTACTGTTTTATTTAACTTGATTGGCGCTCGGTATATTATGATAGTTATGGGACTAATTTGCCACGATGATATGAAAGAGGCTTCTTGTGTAAAATATCTGTAATGGTTGTATACTATTTTCATTTTTCACAGAATGTGACAGTTTCTCATTCGGACTCAACTGTTCCCACACCTGTCACTGTAACAATGGCACTCACTGCGATCATGTGACAGGCACATGTGAGCGGGGGCTGTGTGATCCGGGATGGCAAGGACGTTCTTGTGACCGAGGTATATTTATTTTTTTCTTAAAGTTTTAAAATTATCGCTGAGAAGAATCGTTCTTTGCACCTTAATTCATACATACTGTTGCAAATAAGTATTTCTGTCAGAATTTAGACTTAGTAATCTAGCAAACAACATACCTAGGCCCTAGTTAAGCAATTAATTATATTTTTTTTTTTTCTGACTTGAGTTATACCAGGGTCTCTATATATCATATCATATATCATTTTTATGGTATTATTCTTATTACTCATTATAAAATCCTGTTTTTTTAATGGCGTACGTTGGACATTCAATTTTGATATACTGATGTCTAATGAAAATACAAAATACAACCCCAGAGTGTGATTCAAAATTAGTTTAGTTTAAACATATTTTATTTCAAGTAACATGACAAATGGCAAGAACATAAATATATACATGAAAAAGGAAAAAATTTTTAAAACCATTTAATGACAAAAACTTCAGAAATATAGAAAGAAATGTAAACATAATAAAATGTTATTAGTAAATATCAATAAAGAGAACAGAGGAAAAAACAAAAGTAAGACATTCAGTAATGAAAGGGATAAATTAAGAGAAATAAAAAAATAGATAAATAAATCTGGTGTGATCAGTGTTGGGAGATGCTGAGAAAATATTTCATATATCAAAATAACCGAATTATCAGATTTTAAACGCTTAATAGATTTGATATGCCCGTGAACTGCTTTAACTATCGCAATATTTGCATTATAACTTAAATTTTCGTCACAAAATAACAGAATATTAGTGTCAAGATTAAGATCAAAGGAGAGACGTTCGAAAAGAACTTATCTTTGTTGATCATATTTACGGCATTGAAAAAAATAATGATCTACAGTTTCATTAACTCCACAAGCACATAAAGGAGATTCTAAAACATTTTTCAAATAAAGTGGGTGATTAAGAGAGCTACAATTTGTACGAAACCTTGTATGAATTATTTGAGAACCCCGCTCCCCATATTGAAAATAACTAGGAGGTTTTATACAATTCACATTTAACAATCTTTTAAAAACAGATAAAGATCTAGCATTCCTTATTTCGACAGGGAGATCGAAATTATTCTTATGCCTTTATTGAATCAGATGCTACTGTATACTGTAAGTGCCATGAAAATATAATGAAACTAAGTGAAACAACCGATCTTATCCCAACCCCAAAATGAAATTTACAACATTAATTTCACTCTATATTATTGATGTTTACTCATTTTCTTATATTAAAACAGAATGTCCCAATCCCACGTTCGGATCAAACTGTTCCCATACCTGTCACTGTGTAAATGATAGCCAGTGTGACCACGTGTTCGGCATTTGTGGTCCGGGACTGTGTGCCCCTGGATGGACAGGACATTCATGTGACCATGGTATTTGTAAATGCTTACTTCAGTACAATAACTGCTTTTTTAAATTTGTTTTTGCTACATCGTTAAGTTACATATAAGTTATGCAATGTGCCTTTTTAAGAGTCTGTTTCGGTCACTGTGTTGTAATATAGTTAAATATATCTCTTTGGCGGATTTAAATACTTAACTTCAAATTATTATTATTATTTTTATTATTGTTAACCGATCCTGGCTGTGAACTATGTCCTATGTACAAAATCTTACGCACTTTTTTTTTAAAGCGTCTTCTTTTGTCTTTGTAAGTTAAGATTAAAATCAGTGTCCCGTTGGGAGCGGGGATTTTACATGACATTTAGTCGCACAGTACTGGTTCAACCCAGGAGCTGTCGAATGAGATAAGTATCAGTTAAAAAAACTTATTACTCAATTGACTTAAAATAAGTAATTTTAAAATTAGATCAGAGATAAGAAAATTGTATGAGTGCGTGTTTTGTTTTGTAGGAAAGTAGTTAGAGGTTTTATAATATGTTCTATGTTCTCCAAACCTACTCGTTCAGTCTCTAATTCTCCATTGATCACGATAAAAGTACCTGCATCTGTGTTAAAGCTGGAGACAATACACATTTGCCAAGTAGAGTAAACTGGGTAATGCGTCATTTAGCATTCTGAATTCTAATAAAAACTGTTCTTGTTTAAGGATATTTTATTGCAATTATACAGCATGTGTCAGTCCCTACTTCGGAGAAAACTGCTCCCATACATGTCACTGTATAAATGACAGCTACTGTGACCACGTGATCGGAACGTGCGACCTGAAACTCTGTGATCCAGGATGGCAGGGATCATCATGTGATCGAGGTATTTGATAAGTTCTGTCCGTGTTAAAGTTTAGTCAGTTGGGCTACTGGGGCATAAGAATAACATGAATTATAAAAGGTTTTATGATATGTCCCGCTTCAAATGTCTGTAACTCCGTTCCAAAAAAAACAAACAATATATTTATATAAATGTTTGTGATAAAACGTCTTTCAGAAAGACATTAATTGATCCGTCACATATTTTAATGTTCATGTTATTCTATTTTATGTATATCTTTCAAAAATGTGAAAGATAATCATTCGACCTAAAGGACAGAACATTGCACATGATCCACTGTATTGGTCATATTATGACAAAAAGCGTGGCGACGAAATTTAGGGCTTTGTCTGTGCATGTTTAAGCGCAACACGCCTATCGTTCATAATAGGAATATATCTTCAATAATTTGAATAAATTCAGGAATCTTTGCTTTTAGCTTCGATTTTGTGACTATGATGCTATTTTAACTATGAAAATGACAAACTATTCCCCGTCAACATGATTAAAATACCACACTAGCAATAAATGATTTCATTTTCAGTCTATTTAAATAATATTGACACCTTTAAAGACATGTTCATACTTCCATATGTGTCAAAAATATTAACCCTAAATCAGGTATTAGATAATTGAACTTGAGGATTTATACGGGAGTCATCGGGAAACGCGTCTTCTTAAAAATTATTTATTTTTATTGTTATAATGCTATACATATATATATCTTTTGTATTTTTTTAAATTATCTTTTATTATCTAAATTTCATCTAAAATATAATTTGATATAATCTAACGTTTTAAGGTAGTGTAACGAAGTTAAACACACACAAAATCTAGAGCCCATAAAGTAACTGGTTTTTTTTTCTACTAAAAATATGTTTTATTAATTCCTTTTATTTTTATCTATACTACTACAAGTTTGCTAAGCCCCATATATCATATGTCACTGTGAAATTGAAATGGTCATAACTTGTTATATTTGTCCACACCTCTACGAATTTCACAACCATGCTTTACAAACCCCAGACCATCGATTTTAATGCAAACATCTCAAAATATAAAACCTTAATTTTGAAATTTTAAACAACAACAACAAAGTGCAAAACGTTTTCTGTTAAAAACAAGACATCATTCACATGTTTTTTAATTTACTTCTACTTATTAAAATTTATATATTATCTAAAATATAAAGTTGTATTTTCTACTTAAAATGTTATTGTGGAATTGTAACGTTATTTGTTAGTTTATGTTGACAATCTTGATTCTTATCAAATTACAAAAAAGAAAATGCTGTAATAAATGTTCTATAGAATGATTCATTACCTTTAAATGACAAAAAAACAAAACAAAACAAAAACATTTTAGTGCAGAAAATAATACTTCCAAGTAAAAGATTGAAGTTTCTGTTTGCTATGTATACTATTGGTACAAAATTGGAGAAGTATATATCAACCGATTTTATTTCCTAATATTTTACGGGATGTTGTTCCTATTACATTCAGTTTTTTTTTTGTGTTAGCGTTCTGTTACAGGTCAATATGAAAGGTTTATCTCCAGCAAGTGATTACTTTTTAACAAGGTTTCTTACAAAAGTTAATTCGTTAATTCTCAATTAAAAGCGGATACATTAAATATTTTGTCATACGCCTATTTTTTTCTTTTTTTTTGTAAGGTTTGATATTATACAGAGCGTATATGCTGCTCTTATGCTCACATTTAACACCAAGATCAGTAATATGTATAACTTGACATTGTCCATATGCAATATTAATTATTTCATCATGCATTTTTCTGAATATTTGCGATTGTATTTGTGTTTGTAACTACTTATTTGTTTTGTATATATGTTCTTTGATTTCACATTGTATATATTCTTCATATCTCCAGATATGGGGGAAATAAAGAATGATGATACGCCTATCACCCGGTACCCTTATATTCCCACAGAGAAACCAGATCTATCGGAATTAACACAAACAAAGTGCCAGGAATGCTCAGACAGTCAAGACAGTATGTTTCTCATTATAGCCGTGGTGGTACTGGCAGTAACATGTGTTGCTGAAACTGTATGCTTCACTGTATTATGGACCAAACGTTGGAATATACGGTACTATACACATTACCTATAATTCCAAACATTTCTATGTTTTTTTTTACAGATTTTACTGAATCTATCTTCAATATCAAATACTTTTTCACAAAGATGTAACATATTCGAAACTACATGTACTAATATATCTGGATGATTTTGTAATTTATCGTATAAATACATTTTACTTACAGACAGAACAGTAACGGTAAAGGAGAGGACAAATCCGTTCCAGATAAATCTTACGTAAATGAAATGGTTGAGATTGGCACGAGCAGTCAGAATCTACCTGGACCACAAGAGAACGACTATCAACCAGTGGTGAACGTTGAGGGTGTCAGTGTAGATGTACACCCAGAGTACC